>SRHC01002888.1:489657-514648 GCA_004794325.1 Pomacea maculata
AAAAAAAAAAAAAAAAAAGACGAACCCTAACTCTATTTTCTATTCAATATTTCGCTTTTTTATTTTGCCGTTTATATTTTCGTGTATTTAGACCACCGTGGCTCTCTATAGAGTGGATTCCACTCTTGGCATCCCATAGTATGTACACAACCTCGGGTGTCGCTACTTAACCAGCAGCCTCCGTCACACACACACACAAACACACACACGAGCACACACACACAAACACACACACACACGCTCACACACACACACATCTGTTATCTCTACATCCGGGGCCTCTTTCTTGTCCGCCGACGAGTTAGCAAAATATCAGCTGACTGCACTGGCTCCTCGCAGGCTGTGAGCTTCTCTTGCCTGCCATGATGATGTGCAGGCGGCAGGCTATTAAGAAGACATGCTGATCAAACTGGTTCATCATCATTCTTGTTATGCTCGAGGTTTGAAGCCTGGCTTGAGGACCTAGTGACTCGCTGTACATAGACAGGTGGACCGAGGAAGATTAATGAGGACGAGGGAAATTCTACCAAGCAGAAAGATTACAAGAAGTATGAGCAGAAAAAGAAAAAAGTAAAAGAAAGAACAGAAAAAAGGAGTAGATGAAAAGGGTAGGAGAAGGTCATAAAGTAAAAGGAAGAAGATAAGGAGAAGGTGAAGGAGTAGTTGTAGAAGGAGTAGAAAAAAGTAGAAGGTGGAGAAGTATATAAAATAATGAAGGAGAGCATAGAATAAGAGAAAATTAGTTGACAAAAGAATAATATAATAAGGAGGAATAGAAAAAGAAGCAGAATAAGAAAAAGGAGTGGACGGCAGATAAATTGGGAAAAGGAGAAGAAGAAGAGGTAGAAGAGGTAGAAGAGTGAGGAGACACGTAAAAGGAATAAACAACAGAGAAGTAGAAGAAGTAAAAATAAGTAGGCTTAAAAAACGTAAGGGAATGAGTAATCGAGGGAGAAATGTAAGAAGAAGGAAAAGTAGAAAAGGGGGAGTAAAAAATTAAGAAGTAGAAGGAGGAGTAAAATAAAGAGAAGAATAGGGGTAACAAGAAGTATTATTAGCGGCACTAGTGATGTAGTGGTCACAAGAAGAAGATAAAAAGTTTGCTATCTCAATAATCCAGCTTAGTCTACTACTGGCTGCTTCACCAACATGAACATTGTAGGCTCTGTGTTGCTTCCTCCCTGTCGAAAAAAGAGGAAGCGTTGATAGAACACCGTTCAAACATTATACTGAGGTCGTGTGTAATTAAAAAAAAACTAGACAGAGGGCCAGTGGACGATGAAATTTTAGATGTATCCAATGATGAAAAAACAGGGGGCGGTAGAATATCTGATTATTTCTCCCTCTATCACACACACACACACATGCGAACACATGTATTTCTCTATACGTTCGCCTGTGTGTACGAGCCAAAGGCAGGTTTAAACCAATAAACAGCTACTGGAAGCATTCTAACCCACCAAGGCTCACTCCCACGCTTTCAGTATTTTTTTTTTTTTTTTGCCCAATCGTTTCTCGGTAGAAAAGTTTTTGTAAAATTCAGTAATAGAAACACATAGAGATTTATGGATTAAAGATAGTTTAAAGGGACAGTTTCGTGTTTCACGCTTTGATGAGAAAAAAAACATAACTCAAAAGCTTTCTTGTGTTTCTTTTCTTGTTCTTAATCTTCTTGTATTAATGTGTTTATTATTGTTTTTCTTCCGCTCCGTTGACACAGTTGTTCTTTGACCAGTATCTTTCTCTTTTGTCAGTCTTTGGAGTGTCTATAAATGTTTTGTGTACATAAGTGTACATTCATATGTCAATGTTATCTAATGCATGTGTGTTTATGCGTGTGTTCGTGTGTGTGTGAAGGAGAGAAAGAGAAAATGAAAAATACAGTTTAAAGATATGGTAGGATGCATAAGTCTTAATTGACATCCTTAATTAGTCTTCATACCCTTAACATCGTCACTATCACTTTCGCTTTATATCCGATTAAATCATTATCTTTGTTTTTTCAACTCCACCCACCTCGCCATGGGTCTGCAACTCTTCGTGAACATCGCTAGCGTCGGCAGCTTATCTCCCTTTCTTACTCTCGGCAATGGAGCCAGCGAGGCTTGAAAGCGCCTCCCTGCATTTTTCTCTTCGTTATCGTGCTGGTCTGAGCGTGCTTCGCAGCTGAAGCACCCTTCTCTCATTTATTTTTCTTTCCTTCTTTATTTTTTCTGTTTCTTTGTTGCATTTGTGTGAAACAGCTTCCCGTTCACAGCCAGTTTTCTTTATCCGCAATCACTCTTTTCTCCCGATAATCGAGCGGTTTTTTTTTTAAGCTAATCAGGAAAAAATAACAATCATTGAATTTTATTGATGTTGCTATTATTTATATAAATTTATCTGTTGGTACATTTATTCGGAAAACAAGGGAAACATGGTGAGGTCGAATCTTCAGCAGTATAGGAGAACATGACTATGATCATTAGGATGATACGATGGAGGTTATCAGCAACACATTGCGCATGTCCCTCACCAATATTTCACCCGCCAGCAGAAGCAGGATCATACTCATTACAAAAAATAATAAATAATATTGGGTTGCTGAAATATTGTCAAAACAACAGATTGACATGCCCACTCTCTCTCTCGCATGTGCACACAAGCTTGAAGAGGAAGGACACACACAAAAGAATAAACCTGGAATACACGATTCTTCTTCCTGTTTCGCTTTTACTTCACTTCCCTTTTACTTTTAACACTGTCTTGTTTGTTGCTGATCTACAAGCCACAAAAAAAAAAGAAACAAAGCAACAAAACAAAAACAAAAAAACAAACAAACAAAACAAAAAGCCAGTGAAATCCCTGCTGCCACTAGAGAGTAGAGGCAAGGATGCCCGGAGCAATTCCGGCATCACGAGAGCGCACAAAGGATGGAGTTTTTCTCCCTTTTTTCGCCCAACATCTTCCTTTAGAAAGAAGGTCTGAGGAATAACAGGACATGACAGTCGCTGCTAGCTAATTAATCATCGACGGTGCGGTCTAATATTATCAAGCAATTCGGCTCTCCTATCATTTCCTCTGGGGGTGCGGGGCAAAGCAGCCACAAGGGGTTGCAAGGTCTGTCTGGAATTACCTAAAGTTCGTGAGAAATTGGCAAACAGAGTTGAGCGACCGGTTGGGACCGCAGGGGCAGTGGCAGGTCTTGATGACGTGTAATTTCTGAATTTAATACTGTAGGGGTGAAATGCCCTGTCACACTGTGAAAGTTGTCCGTAAGCTGTTTGTACGAGTGTGTTTGTGTGTGTATGTGGGCGTGCGCACGTGCGTGAGTGTATGAACGAGAGAAAGAGAGAAGAAAACGGACAAATGACATCACATTGCAATATGTATATACATACATGGAAATAAAAGTAAATTTACTTTATGTTCGTATGCTCTTTGTGAAGTTTTCGCTGTTTTCATCATTTTTGCTAAAATCTTGATGAATATTATTTGATGACAATTCAGAAAAAAAAGACTAAAATTAATATCAGCTTCACAACGGCTTTGTTTACAACAAACAAGAAACAAACGATCTGATTGCTTGGCGTGTATCAAAAGTCTGTGTGGTGTGTAGTTTAGCCCAGAGATGGGGGCAAAAACTTCACAGAATCCTACTGCCACCAGTCTGACAGCAAAAGCGTGAAAAAAAGTTTCATCAGAAAAAAAAAAAGTTTAAAATGTTTTAACTAGTTGTAAAAAGTTTAACCCCGGCTGTATAATGGTTGTCAGGTCTTCGCTGGTGAGACATTTCGTGAACTAGCACAGTTTTTTTTCTTCTTGCTATTGGCTGGCATGGCGAATTGTGGCAAGATGTCCAGGACGGATATTTGGCATGATGCTAAGTGTTATCTAGATAATCAGCTCTCCTGACAACACGTGGCTGCACGAGCAGCAAGTCAACAGACATGTTTCTGGTTCTGTTACTGGAAGCGGCTGAAGATTTGTCCCTGTTATCCTGAGAAAACTTGGAGATGAAATAGGTTCCGAAGAAATGTCGGGCCTTCTTTTGAACATCTTAATCTGAGGTCGATCTCAAGTAGAATGAGGGATAAACTACATGTACGGACCTGACCACCAACATTAGTGAACACAGAAAAAAAAACAACCTTTGTACCACAGTGCCTCTTTTTTTTCAATTAAACTTTCTTTATGATAGAGAGCACTAAACATTTATTTAAAATAAAAGCAAATTCTTGACATAAAATCTTCTGGAAACATTTTTATGAACGTTTGGTGCACCTTTTCCTTTTTCTCAAGTTTTACAGTGGTAGGTCGTATATTCTAGACTTTGTGGCAGCTCCTTGAGAAAAAATGTGTTTTTGTTGGCACTAGCTCTGGAGTTTGCTCATCCCGCTTGAAGTTGAGGATTTGGTAAGAATAATAACCAGACAGGTAGCACCAAGCCAGGTGTCAATACCACCTTTCTCATGAACACAAAACTTGTTTACAAATACAATGCCAGCTTAATTTGTCTCAGCCATTGTAGATAATGAAAACTCAGGATTAAGATACACCAGCCACGAGATTTGCAAATAAAAAAAAACACATCCTAATTAAAAGATCATTAAATCGATTAAAAAAACTAGTTTGCTTAATGAGAGGCAATGCACACTTTCTCAATGCTTTCTTTCTAATGACTACAATTTTTTTTTAATGCTATTCCGAAAATATTTAGCTCAACCATTGCCTCGACTTTAATGCAGTTAACCTATGTCCATCTGATCGTCATTATCCTCGCAGTAAAGGATTTTCCACTCCCTCGCTTTATATCTAGACATTACTCCTACATAAAGGATTAGTCAATAGTCTGCGGCTCCATCTCACGTACCACGTGACTAAGTCAAAGACAGAAAGGACCACTCACACCTAGCGAGCGTGTGGCACCGAAAGGCTCACAACCGATGGCTAATGCTGCTGCCATGTTTCTTCTCTCCTTCCGTGTCTGTCCCTCGAGTCAGGCGGTACACCTTCTAATTCCAACGCCTTTAAGAATCACTGAAGCGTTATTTCTCAAACTTCCCCTTTTCCTGGTCATGTTCATTTTTTCTCTCTGTCTTTCTTTTCCTTTTTTTTTCTTTATTTCCTTCTTTCTTAATTACTTTATTTCTTTTATTGTTTGTTTGTTTAATTATTTTCCATTTTTATTATTCGTTTTTATCTTTTACTTTGGTTTAAGGCAATTTTATTTGTAATTATTTGCCTATTATTCTTTCTTTTTCTCTTCTTTGGATCGTTCCTTTTGTCTGTACCTTTTTATTTTTTCACAAGCTTTCTTTCCAGTTTCTGAATCCCCACTTCGTTTTTCTCTATTTTAATCAAAGTTTTTTTTAACATGGGATTCAGCCTCGTTGTCACAAGCGTCAACAGCAACGTCCACTGCTGCAGAACTAACCAAACAACGCTCGCTACCGACATGTTTTCGAGTGTCTTCGTCGGTCATTGGCGATGTCGGGGGAAGACGCCGGAGATAAACACACAGCTTTCTCTCTGCAGGGGATGGCAGCGAGGGGGTCGACGAGAAATGAATCATGTCAAAGCATTCTCCTGTACTTGTCAACTCCCTAACAAGCAGTAGCCGCAATCAATCCTAATCAATGTTGTTAACCGAAGCTGCAAGACACAGGAGATTTTAATACGAGGTTGTAGCAGCAGTGGGAGGAGGATGTTGGGATGGAGGGAGCTGTGCCGGCTATTCATTCATCCATCCTTTTTGTTCATCCGTCTGAAAAAGAAAGAGAAGTCTAACTATGGGCGAAGAAGTACAATAAAAAGGTGGATACGGATTAGGTCTTCCATTGAACTATCGTCACGAATGACTGGCTGATCTGTATACTATTCGCCACGCCATTGTCATTCACTGTGCGTTTCTTCTGAAGAGTGGTCATGTGGAAAGGTCGAGGACTTGGCAGGAAGGAAAAAAAAACTGTAGTGACTTTTTGCACCTAGCAAAGTGATTCTTAATCCATCCATGGTACAGAGTCAGCTGATCGATGGAAGATTAAGGCTATAAAAGGGTCGAGCGAAAGGTCACATCTGGAAGACAAGGGGGAGAAAACTGAAATTACAAACCGACAGAAACTCATTTTTTTCTACCTTTTTGAACTATTGGTTAGGTAAAGCTCATGTTCGACAATCGATCTGTGGGATGGAACATTTGTCGATATTGGTGTCACAAAAGCAACCATTGCATATGACACACCCAGAAAAGGTTACTTCAACGAGTCTTTGCTGATCCTGTGTCATTTTCTTTAACACTAAGATGCTTTAAAAGTTTTCTCAAACAAAACTTTAGTGTATCCTCTAAAAAAAAAATATCGAAGAGACAAACTTTCCGAGTTACAGACTTGCTTCAGACGTTCTTACTCAGTCCTCTCCTTTTCCGGCTCCCGATTGTTTGAGATAATAATTTATCTGTTGGTTAGAGAACCGTTTATTTGTTACAGGGTTGGTCACATCCAGTGAACACAACTCACATTCCACCATCCCCCTCCAGCCGTGTCACGCTCCCTTCCCAGCAAACTCAGAACCTGAGGGCCGACAAAACGGAAATTAAAAATAAATTATTCACATCTTGATTGCAGGAGGTCACAATGAATATTTGATATCAAGGGGAGTGGGAGCAGCAAGGATGTGGAGGGAGAATACAAGCAAGATGTAAAGAAACAGCAAGACATTCCCACGAGTGCAGCCCCTTTAGCTGTTCCGAAATCATCTCCCTTATCTCTCACGGACCGGTAGTTTAGCGTGAAAACTGTTCCACATGTTGGGGGCTGTTACCATACCGCGTGTCATTGTCTCCTTCGTGGACAACACAGGAGGTAAAGTATTGTCTTCCTGATTAATCTGTCAAAGTCTGATGCCTCGATTGCCCTTCATTGCTCGCCGATGGATTGCTTCAATGACAGAAGAGAAAACCAGCTTTCCAGAGAAGATATGTTTGGATTTAAGTGATGTCCTGCAATAGGCATTCGTCCGCCGGCTCTTGACAGGTCTTTTAGTCCTTCGCCTACGTGTCACACACTATGCCCAACCTCATGTAAAAGCTAGAATAACAGCTTTGACCACGGCTCAACACTTTTG
Source organism: Pomacea maculata (assembly GCA_004794325.1). Lineage (NCBI taxonomy): Eukaryota > Metazoa > Mollusca > Gastropoda > Architaenioglossa > Ampullariidae > Pomacea > Pomacea maculata. The sequence continues at coordinate 496,762 of SRHC01002888.1, forward strand.
GTAAAAATAATTGTCGGAATATTTTATTTTAAAATACCGCGAAACATTAATGTTGAGAAACACCAGAGACATGATTAATCAAGAATGTTTGACAAAAAATTTGTATTTGTACAATGTACAATGGTGTTCAGTGCAGCCTTATTATAAGTGCTTAATATGCTAACTTAAAATGAACAAAATCACACTTCCCATCCCACAATGAGTAAATGAAATTTCTCACTACGACGTGTGTGGAATCTTAATCCAGGAATATCTAGAAAGATAACGAGGTAGACAGATTAATAGGAAGAAAATTATCGGATGATGTTATATCATAATAAATCTTGTAATGCTTCACGATAGGATTTTTTTTATTATTTTACAGCCGCAGTAAGTTTGAAATGAGGATAAGTTGTTGTCCTGGGGTAAAGAAACCTAAGGTAGTGTCCGAGAGGTTTAGTCACCGCTTTACAACTTCTGAAACAAGACTTTTTATTTGAGTATCCATTATCCATTTATTCATAACGACTCTAGCTTCATAACTACGGCCCCTGAAGTTATCAGATTCATTGTGTTCTCAGTCCAGTCATTCTGATATTTGTTAAGGATAACACGTCCTTTACCAATTTCTACGACGACGATCACACTCATCACATCCTCAACGCCACTGTTACCTCTAGCAACCACAAACCACTGCAACCAAAACATTTTCATTTCTATAGTCCTCCTGTAACGTTGCATATAGATAATAAAAAAAGCTAATAAATACTTAATCTGGATACTGATAAATATTTGCAGTTTAATGTCGTGTCTTTTTTTAATAAATGCGGTCATTGCTCCTTAACCTACATGATGTATTCCTGAATGGAAGTTCCTGAGCTTTGATATAAACTTCGTGCAACACAAATACCACAATTCCCCCATTTGCTGGGGTAGGGATCGGGTAGAAGCTTAATGTTTGACGCCTGGTGCAACAGGGATCGTGACATTAAGAATCCGACATTTCTCTCCACTGGCTCAAGTGGCAAAAGGTCATCGCAAGACAAAGTGCCGTAGACACACGTGGGCCTCAGTCGATGGTGGAAGATCGATGTCTTGTGATGAACGGGAAACGTGCTCAGCGATTCATGGCAACTGGAGATGAAATGTCTTTATGCGAAGACCAGGGACTCGACACACGCTCTCTCTTGTTTATACAAACGATCGTAAGGGGTGTTGGGGGGAATGCTGTTAATTAATTTATTAAATTTTTCACTCTCCCATCCCTCAGTGTAACGTGGTCAATGGGTGTCCTGACTGGTGATCGTTGAATCTGATCCTTCTGCACCTTCTCCCCCTAGTCACCGCCTCAACGATCTGAAGGCATCCTCTGCTTGCGGATTTGCATAGCGGGACTGGATTTCCGACTCCGGTCACGTGATTCAACACGTCACAACTATGGCGTGGGGTTACGGACGCCTCCATTTTCGGTTGTGCGTGGGGAAGTTGTCGTCTGACTAATATCTAGCAAATGATATCAGTAAACTAAAAAATCAACTGTTAAATTTTTAAAAATAAAACTTCTGGTAAGAGAAATGTGTTTTCCCTCCAAAAGGAAGTTTTGACAGTTCGGATTCACACATCACAAAAGGCGATGTTCGTTATCTTTCTTACGATTAATGGGGAGAGAGAGAGACGAGAGGGTTATCCATCAGAGCTATCTGTAGAGCTATACTAGGAGCAAGCAAACTACACTGAAATATTGTTTTGATAAACAAAAGTTCCGCAAAGAGACGCAAAAGTGGGGTAAATATAGATGAGATGATAATGAGGAGGAAGAGGAGGAAGAGCTTCGTCCACCCTTTTCAAGCCTGGGTGTGAAGATGGTGGAGAGTAGCAGAAGTAGTTCAGCAAACGATTAATGTTATTTTATCAGTGAAAGGGCAAAGCCTAACACGATGGCAAATTTACTCCAAGCTCACCACACTTGCCAGTGTTCGGACTGTGCTGGACGGAATGAAGGAATTTGCGATGTTAAAATAATTTATGGCCTTAACATAACTTGGATTTAATCTACGATGTCAATGTAGCCTAAAGTAAAATTATGAGACAATAAAATAGCGAAACACGAGCACAAGTGCAAAATAATTGACGGAAAGACCTTATCTCGCTCTTCAGTTCCACTTTTAAAGACCCGTGCTGAATTTTCCATTTCCGCCATATGTGTCATTACAGTTAAAATATATTAGTTTTTTATTTCCAAAATGCTTAACACTATTTTTCAAATTTCGTCGCCTGTTCATGTTATCGTATTTTCTCAAAAAAGTAGCAAAATGCAATAGAAGCATTGCAATTATTAAAAATACAGGTAATAAAATCTGTGAAATGTTAAAGACTCACATTCGTATTTAATGAAACGCTCGTTTTTTAATTTTTTTTTTTTTTATCTAATGATGGCTGATTTAGAGAAATGTTATAATCAACCGAAAAACTGAAAGAGCTCTTGTTGTGACCTGTGACCTGCGTTTAGTGAAAAATAGAACTTCAGCCACGGAAGGCCAGAAGTACAGAACCACATCAACATGTCTATTTGAAGCAAATACTGACACAAAATTGAACGCTTGTAATTGTGCCTGTCTTTTTCCACAGCAAAATAACACACAATAGCCTTATATTCTAAAGTGAATCCCTCACGTACAAAATACATAGCAAATATTATCAGTAAGTTAATAAACATTCAATAAATATACTAACGCTTGTATAAATACACTAAAGATGGTATAAACACTCTAAAAGCTGGCATAAATACACCAAAGCTCGTGGAAGACAAAATTAAACAAAAACATACAAGTGAGATGAATTTACAGTTGTGGAGGACAAGAAACACACACAGGACACGCGCTGGAGCGGGAATTCCTAATCCAGGGAATTGCTTCTTTAATGGTCGGAATTGAGCACTCGAGCTGTCAGCATCCACTGACGGGAGGAACTTGATGATCAAAGGCATTTGTGATGGCTCTTGTGGTGCCTCTGCTTGCACTGTGCACCAGTCTCAGACTACAAGTGTTCCCCAGCTGCTCGTTATGTTTCGAATTCATTAGCAGACTGGAAAAAAATGATTAACAGAAGATCGCATGGACCTTTGCATGTTTTGTTGGTTTTTCTGGATTCGCGGAGATTTTAGACATCTTTTGGTTTTGAGTTCATTGTGTTAGCTTTATGTCTCCTTTAATGTTTGTTTATTTATTTGTTTGTTTATTTGTTTGTTTGTTTGTTTATTTGTTTGTTTATTTATTTGTTTATTTGTTTGTTTTTAAACGTATATGACTACTTTAATTAGTGACTATTGCAATAATTTTAATAACCAATCCCAAAGAACCAAAAACCATGGCAGACATCGCCTTATATATTCGTCTGTTCGCCTTGCTGCTTCACACTGACTCCCATTGATGGGTATCTCCAAGTTAGACAGCTCAACTACAAAGAAAAATGTCTTTTAAATAAGCATTATCCATGATATTACTCCTCTCCGAACTTTATTCCCATGACAATTTTGTTTCGGGAGAAAAACGCTCAGATGAACCGAGGGCAAACATTTTTCTTGTTGGCGAGGTCCACATATCTTTTGGATGAGGTTGGAGAGGTCGCCCTGTCTGTGCGTCTCGCCACGTGCTTCAAGGTCTCGTGAATTTGTCACGTGCAGTCACGCTTGAGCGAATCGGAGCTTAAAAAGCCATGATCGTCGGAGTGAGTTTGGATGCGCGGTTTTAGCACAAGGTTCCGTGTGAACACCCAGCAGGGCCACCACTCCAACAGACACGGAATGACAGACAGAAAGCGACTTTTTTTTTTAGAAATTCTGCTGATAATGGGCTCGGAGAGCTTCTAGTAGACTTGCTTTTTTATCCTCACATCTCTCCCTCTCTATTTCGATTTAGCGACCCGACTCTCGATTCGCGGACCACTGGAAAAGGTTTCTGACGACTGCGTTGCAAAAAACAAAAAAAATTCAGTTGCTAAAGTTTTTAAAAAAAAATTGAAGATCTCAGTGGAACTGTCGGCAGCATCACGATTTAAAGTGCCCTCCCAGGTTTTGACAGACAGGGACACGTACTATCTCTCAAAGGTCAAAAAGGTCCAACGGATTCCTGTCAATTCGTGTTTGTTTAACCTTCGATCTACTTCAAGAATGTTCGTTGTGGTAACCCTGTGTGACATATTTCCATTTTGGAGACCTCAATCTCTGAGGGTAAACTTGTAACCCAGTGGTGGGGAGTCTGTAAGCTATGTAAGTAGGATAAACAGCTTTCTCCCGCACACTCAACGCAGGAAGAGAACCAGTAAATGTGTTAACCCTTTCTTGACTGCCTGCCTTCCCTTCACAGCAAGTTGCAGCTTCGCATCATGAGTGGTGAGTCTGTCTCACCCTCCTTATGTGTCGCCGACATGTCTGTAGCACTCTCCTTGCTTGGTTGGTCAGTTGTTGTTTTTTAACGGGAAAGTGCTTCTACCTAAAAGTGATTTCGCACTATGAGGATAGAGCGACGGAAACTGGAGTACCCGGAGAACACCTTTCCCTCCACCCTTCAAAGGACCAAAACTGCGAATAGGTGTCACATATAAATTGTTTCTATGCTCCTCGAAGATTAACAAGGACTAAAGTAATAGACTGTTTCGAAATGAGATGTAAGGCCTCTAACAAGCAAATGTTTTAAATAACTCCGCTATCGAGCTCTCCATTCTCTGCTCGTCCCTGGTAGCTGTCTCCTTCCTTGTTTGGAGGGAAAAAGTGCTGCCACCCACAGGCGATTTCGCACTGCTGTAGGTGGGGAGGGGAACTTAGAGGAGGAGAAAATGGGGAGGGAGGACTGAAGGTGAGAGAAGGGGAGGGGTGAGGGTAGCTGTGGGAGGAGGGTCTGTGTTCCGTGATGCCGCAAGTGATGGCTGCTCTCTTCCATCTGTTCTTTTGTTCCATCTCCTTGTCCTCAGAGACCAGGAGGAATGCCGTGGTGGTGGACTGTACTGATCACCCGATTTCTTCAGTTGCCCAATTCCTATACTTTAATCTTTTGTTCAGTTTTGGAGTACTATATTTATTTCTACTCTTAATTTAATACAGTTGTAATTTTTTTATAATTTATGTCTTTAAAATTGCTTGTATAAATATAGATTCGGATGATTTACCTCTATTTTCATAGTTCTTTCGCTTCAGAGACGACTTTATTTATTAAGTTACTCTATTTTATGTTTGATTACAGCTCCGTCTATTGATGAATAAAGCAAGCCCATATGCACTGTAGATGATGCTAACGGGTTGGTGAAGTTGGGGCTGATGCTCCGACACTTATGTGGGCATAAAGTGTAGAGGACAAGTGTCAAACTGTGTCTTTTATGGGCATAAAGTTCGGATGACAAGTGTCAAACTGTACTCCAGATCTGTGTGCTCCTGACCTCTCGTAACCTCCTGTGCTGGAGGAAAAACTGGATGGGTTAAGAAGAAAAAATACTTTCGAAACAACGTTTTTCGTTCCATATTTTTCACACTCAGTTGATTTATTATTAAATTTTTTGAACGGTTACATCAAGACAGACATGTTATCGAACATTTTCGTTAACTTTTTTTTTTTACAGAAATAATCTTATAGAAGGAAGTGTCATGTCTGTCAGATTGTTAAATAACTTTTATTTCGTTTTCTGCGAAAGAGCTAGTTTCTCGCAAAAAAGGTTTTCTTGTGGGTGATCGGAGACAAATGCGTGCATTTGCATCGCAAATGAAAACGTGTTCCAGACTTAGGTTTTGTTGACCCTTTGATTGACAGAAACTGAACTGCGAAAAGAAAATAAATATCGCTTCATATTTGATAGAGTTAATTTTACAAAGAAAAAAAAAGAGAAGGAAAGGACGAAAGAAAGAAATTGTTTCGTTATGGATGGCAACTGCTAGATTCAAAATATCAGTATTGCTGCTTGATCAGGAAAAATTTAATTTCACTTAGGGAAAGTACAGCATCCAAATCGCCGAAAGAAACCAATACTTCGCAGAAGGGAAGTGTAGCATTCAACCCCACACGCACCCCTCCCGTCAATATAACCTGACATACGGGAGGTACAACATCAAAGTTCCTAAAAAGAAGTTTATAACTTGGCGTAAGGGAAGCGTAGTCTTCAAAGCCCCTTTACTTCAGTCGCATCACGCATGTGCAGACGGCAGCAGCACGCGCCATCAATATTAACGCAGTGCCTGCCGCCCTCCACAATGGTGGCTAAAGCAATCAGGAACGTCAATACAGTCTCGCAGAGTTTTGCCAGAGTAGCGTCCCCTGCCTTTTGTTTTCATCACGTAGCTACTTGCAGGCTCTGGCCTGCCCTGGGCCAGTGGCCGGCTGGGGCCAGGGATGTAGATGAAAACAGGTGTCTTCTGTAAGCAAAGCGTCCGGCGGTCAACGTCTGTTCAGTGGAGGATAGCCATGAAAGGTCGTGAACTCTGCCGAGGGGAAGGAAGAAGGACCAGTAGACTACTATAATACAATTGTCTTAGTCGCAGAGTAATCACAACAGCGGTACAAAGTATCAGTGTCACATTTTCGATCGCTTTACACCATAGCGACAAAAAAAAAAAAAGTACATCATCGTATTTGATATCTGTGTAGTAGTTTTGCCACTTTCTTCTACCTCCCTTTTTCCCTCTCTCTCTCTCACACACACATATACCTGATCCTCGTATACTTTTATTTATTTTCTAACACAAAATTACGTTTTTTTATCAGTTTGATTCTAGTTTGTCTACAATTGCCCTCGGATATTTGTGTTTTGTTTGTGAGAGAGAAAGGGGGGCAGGTGTATAAGGGACGTTGTCCAGTTTGTGAAAATGTTTAGAAAACTCGGAGAGTCTGGTTTTGATTGGGAAGAACAGCGCTACATAAATTATTATTCTGTTTTCCGTCAATAAACTTACATTTTCTATGCTACCTTCATCGAGATATGATATGGCCATGCTAATGAAGCCCTAATGCAATGCATAATGTAGAAGGTGTCGAGTTACAGACAGAAATCAGGAACAGACATTGTGTCCGAGCTGCTGGTATTTCTGTCAGCATTCCAGCTCTGACTATTGTGTGTCTTGAATATTATAGTCCCGAGCTTGCTCAATTCGCAGAAGAAGCACTAATAATGTTGATGGTTCTTTGATCACCACTTCCAACAGCAAATGCACTTAAAAAAAAGAAAAAGTGTTGGGGATTTCCGTTCCTACAAATGCTAGCAGTTGAGGGTTGAAGACAAATATATTTACTGCAATTAAAACCTGTGAGAACTGTGTTAGAGAGTCATGGCTGTTAAGAGAGACCACTCAATAACAAAATCGTTTTCACAGTTTATCACCCTTGCTTCTAACCCTTGTACTCTAGTTACAGAAACACTCTGGCATGCTCCAAAGAATTTTATGTCAACTCCCAGGATTCATTCATTTTATTAGTTCATAAATCTAACTTCTATTTTATTCTCTTTAATGCGAAAATGTACTCCCGTTATCCAGCTGTTTTATTTTTATTTTATTTTTATTTTATTTTCTCTTTCGAAGCTGCACTTGAAAACACAGTTTTATCCGACAAATCATATAAAAAAAAATATGCACAAACGTTGGCAAATTTCTTCTTCTTTAGCTGTGTCCGTTGCCTTATTTATTTCATGTGTTCATGTGTTCATGTCTTCTTGGCAGTTTTCTGTCTACCTGTCCATATGGGGTTTTTTTCGGTCTGTCGGCTACTTTTGCTGGCCAGTGCATCAACATGTTTACCACCTTTATTCAGACACTTCTCGTTTCCTCACCTCAGAACTTCTTTTCTCATCTTGTACTTACTGCTTCACGAAGAACTGATAAGGGTGGCTTTCATATTTCTGATATTTTAGCAGACCTTGTCCTTGCGTGCCACGTCTGCTGCCGCCCTGTAGATCCTTGTTGATGATAAAGATGATGTTGGTGCGTAACCACAGTAACAGCAAGGTAAAGTTGACAAGTTATGACATTATGGAGCAGGAGGCAGGAGTCTCTCTGTTTTTATGGACCTTCATTCAGGTAGAGAGTGGATGCACAGAAGGGCGGCCTGCCAGGAAAATGTATCATGTTCTGAACATCCGTCAGTAATGGTAAGCTCTGCTTTGCACTTTGAGCTGCTTACAGCCCTGTTATTTATTCTTTTTTTTTTACCTCTTTGCTCGGAGGTATGATAAGCGAGAAAATGCGGCATGTTTCCTTTTTTCTTCTTCTTTTTTTTTTTTTTTTTTTTTGAATTTTTTTGGGGGATTTATCCATTATTTTCTCCTCATTTTCAGCAAATTTATCTGTCTTTTAAAAAGGTCGTTGCTTTGTGCATAATTTTTAAAAGTTTTTGGTCTAGATTGTAAGAACATTCTATCTTTCATGCCTGAAGATTAGACTCATCAAGATTGGTCTTTATTCGGGTGGTACAGCGGAAACCCGTAAATGGATCAGACGAGCACCTCTTTTTTCATTGTTAATTGTAAAAAAAATTAAATCACCCTCTTTAAAACGTGAAAACAGTTTTTATCTTTATGTCACAATGAATCAATAACGATGACTGCTCCGCGAACTCTAACCCCTCACCCCTAACCCCCCAACGCTTGGTGCATCTCAATGTTTAATAGCTTCAGTCTGCACAGAAAGCCAGGGTTTAGTCTGTTAGGACTGTGAATCCTTGGTAAGCATGGTTTTGTTAATTAGACTAAATAAACCAGGAATTCTGGTTCCTTGAACTGAATAATCTAGACAGATCGGTCTGGAGGTGTGAGCACATCGTAATTCTCTCTCATTCGCCCGAGGACATGGAGTGCGCAGTGTTGTTTTGCAGTCAGGTATAGGAAACGATGAGGCAGCGAAAAAAAAAAAGGCTAAAGGAAGAAAAAAGGTGAAAAGGGAAGAAGAACTGATGAGAAGACCATGAACGACACAGCAGGAACTAAATGGGACAAAGAATGTCAAAACCGATTCTTCCGCAGCATGATGGAATAGTAGCTTCAGCTGGTATTCTTGATGACGGTGATAGTGATGGTGATGGTGATGGTGATAAGTAGTATTAAATCTGGTAAAATCAAACGTTTGTTATGTGTATTTTTTCTTGTATTTTTACGAACAGAAGTTAAATGCCGGAGGCACTTTTCTCTATGTCGCAAGAATAATTTTTTTTTGCTTTTGGGGATATTAGTATTCTTCTGTAGGGATTGTGGAGTAATTGAAGAAGTGCTGAATCACCCAATCATTTAAAAAGCCTGAGGTGTTAACTGTCAATAATATGGCTCATGTGTAATTAATATTTTTTCACCCATAAATCTGACAAAGCACAGTTGGGTAATGTATTGATAGGCGGGGTACGACAGTTTACTACTGGAGCGTGAAACGTTTGCAATTTTATCAAAAAAAAAAAAAAAAAAAAAGGTTTTATTACTCGGCAGGAGATCGTTTCTAAGTCTAAAGCAATGTTGTGGTGGATGTGGCGCACGACTCGTCATTTTTATCAGTACTTCTTAGCAAGTGCTCACAACACAGAAGACTAAGAGGAGCTCGTTAAAGGGAAAGCACTCGTTCAAAACTCAACAATGGTTAAAGGGAGGTAACAGTTACCTCTCCGTGATCGTAGGGTTAGTGGTTAGTGCAGCGAAGTACGCCCACTCACTGGTGTAATACCAATGAGAGACATCCAACTTCTCCATGTTAATTAGCTGCAGGATGAGTACCTTAACCCTTTATACGATGAAGGCAGGAAAAGGAGGCTACTTGCTAGCCCTGCTCTCTAGCTCTGTCACCCTTTCACACACACAGAAAAAAAATATTTATAATATATAGATAAACATATATTTATTGTTTCAATCGTATTTCATATCATGGGTTGGTGTTATATATAAATGTATAAATCAAATATGTATAATATGTATAAATAGGACATTATATTAAACATCCAATTCACCCCCTACCAGGCTACCATACCTGGAGTATCAGGACAATGGCGAGCTACTCGACGTTGTGAGAAACGGTTCCTATGCCCAGCTTTTTTATTCCCCTCCCCCACTTCTGTAAAGCATGTATAAGCCATTCTCGTGTTATTCTAGGTTCTAATATCAACAAATTTTATCTTTCTTTACAAATAATAGTGTTGTATGAAAAGAGCTGTTTTGAATGCCAGTATACTACTTTTGACAAAAGATATCCCTCAGTCCCCAATCTATCTCTAAATTTCTTTCTTTTTCATTGCCAACTCTGTGTGTGTGTGTGTGAGAGAGAGAGCTGATCCTGATTAAATGGGATCCCTCTTAATTCAATCCTCAACGACGAAAAAGACCAGAGAATAAAATACTCGTCTATCTGTGTCAGTTAACAAAGCAGATAAAAATATTTTGATAACCCAAAAACGAATCTAGCGACCTCTGCATTCTTGTTAAATTATAAAAATGCGACCTTTCGACCTCTTTCTTAAACAAAAAGAGATCAAGATAACAGTTCATTCAGTTGTTGTCATAACGAAATTGTTTTCAGTAAGATTTTCCTTCCCATCCTCCACCCTGCGAAGTATCAAGCAGATGAGTAAGACAAGCAGGGGAGCGCACTGTGCATGTGCATTTTCGTATCAGCAAGACAAGAGTTGCTTCCCGTGCATCACTTAATACAATACCATTCCGTCATTAAAATTTTGTTTCAGAAAATCAGAAAAAGAAATTGTAAATTTTACTTTTATTTTCACCTTTAAAGGCTGTACTACTTCCATATGCACCTTGGATAAAGTACTGTCATAGAAGCAGGCGAGATTGTATTGAATGTAAATGGCTTCGAACTTCTCTACAATGTTGTAGATATTAGAGATCTGTTCCAACAAAGTTTTATCGTTTGTAATTTTATTAATGCATTCAAAATTTGTAAAGTAAAATGACTGTGATTCCCCGGAGTGAAATGGTATCCGATATTTCTATCTTGGGTTTAAGGGATTTGTATGCATTAAATAGTCAAGCATTGTTACACAAACCAAAATATCATTTATACATTAATCCACGGAACGAAAATATTATTTTTTGCAGATTTTAAAATCATAGTAAAATACAAACAAAAAAAGGAGGGGAGGGGAGGGAAGGGTGGGTTGCAGAAACTGGTTTGAGTTCTCGATGAAACCTCTAATGGATAATAACTCGTGCGACTCTTGCGTTTTATTATATGTAGTTACCTCCCTTTATCTAACTTAAGCGCGGTGCCTTACAAATATGTACAATACTATTACTGTTTATTTGTTAATATATTTATATTTTAGTATACTTACTTATTATTTTGTCTGACAGAACCTGCGTCAAGCGTTTGCATACAACGTCTTTTTTAATTAAAAATAATAAAATTGCGCTTTTATCATTAATGTGTCGCTGTGTCAAGTTTTCGTTCTGTCCCTTCTTTAATGAGTTTTTAGTTTACAGTAAAGAAAAATCAAATGTGCACCATAAAAAAACGATTCATAATGAACATTTGTATTATTATTTGTATGATTATTTGTCTTTATCTCTTCTTCTGTCGAAACACTCGTAGAGTACCAGGAACCTCTACTTGAAACACTCGAACGACGTAAACTGGTCTTGTCATATGGCATGACCCTAACCCTTCAAGGTACCTTGGAGGGTAGTCGACTCCATGGTGGCCAAAGAAAGAACAAAACTAGACTGGTCGTTCTGTACAGGACCTCACTATTGTGTAAAGGAAAGATTGGCGGCTGCGTCTATCCATCTGCTTTGTCTAACGACAGTGCTAACATTAATTCTGTCCCCGCTTTTAACAACTTGTTTATCTTTATTTGATTTAGCTGCTGGGATTTAATATGGACACGACTACAGAAAATGCAAAAGTTGTCGATTAAAGCGAAGAAATAAAGCCCCCTTACACTCACTCAATCGTTGGTTTTCTCGTGCTGTCCCATCCCACCCAGCATGGGGCAGGTCTATCACGTGACCAGATAGATCGTTCGCTCGTCCACTGTGTCCTCTGTGCCCTCAAAACTTTGACACAAGCTAAAGTGTCCTCAAAAGTTCATGGGAGCTGAAAGCGAAATGATTTAACCATCTTTCACAGCAAAGGAAATGTTGTGCAGTTGTACTGCTGGCGTACTTGAGCGTCAAAGGGCTGAGAGGTCCCTTGATGGGCGATAGTGTTGGTGAGGGACTCGGCAAAGTATCTTCTGTAACCTCTTGATGAGAGTAGATTCCCTTGACTGGCCAGGAGACACGTCAGGCGTTACTGGGGTTCAATGAATGCCTCAGCAGACACGAAAAATAGAGGGAGGCTCTCATGACTTCCCGTCTCTTCTAAAAACCTTTAATTTTCAATCTGAGGATTAACAGTCATTTGCTGTAAGTCACAGCAGCTAATTGCCTCCATTACGCAACCATTGCCTAATGTCTGTGGATCCCTTTTCATTGGCACCTGTTTCGTAAGGAAGGAAATTTGTAATTTGTCTTGATTTTCCACTTGTTACCTTTTACAGAGGCAATCTATGTCGTATTATTCAACATAAGCGTTTCTTTGAAAATAAAAAGGTGCCTTGTACCTAGGTCGATTACTGTGATAAAAGGGAGAGAAACTAGAGACGGCAAGTTCGCGAGAAGTTTGAGTGTCTGGGCTTGGCGTCGTTTAAGCCGATGATATAATGTAAAGCACTTTTGATAATTAAAACATTCTTTAACATCTACTCTCCACCTTAAATTTCTCTGAATATTGTTAGGCTTTTAGTTGCCTGCTTCCATGGTGGTTTGGTTTCTTTTGAAAGTTTGGAACTGAGATGACTTGATGATGATGATGATGAGGAGGAGGAGGAGGAGGAGGGGGAGGAGGAGGAGGAGGAGAAGGCATACATCACCGAGACACAGGAAAAGATGAATTATTGACAGTACATCTCATTGATAAAGTCTAATTCACACCTCCTCCATCTCTTCTATTGGCTGAACACTTAACAAAGTACACGTTGCCATGTACAATCATATATCGCCCCTGTCAGCCTCTTTCTTGTCACACATCAGACGGTAGAAGATCTCAACAAGGCCATTAGTAGTCTGGCTTCGGGTAAAGCCCCGGATGACGTGGGATCTGTCCTGGTTTCATCAAGCACTTGGTGCTGATTGTAGGACAAGAACGGAAAAGGTAAATTCACCTGGATATGGGAATTAATGTCTAGTACGGATCTGTGCCATGTCATTTTATGAACAAAAACTGAACGCCACTAAACCTGGAGATACGACTTGCAGGAAATGATCTGTCTTCTCGTTGTTAGCGTGACTAGGAAGGGATCATGTACACATGGAGTATTCTTTCTTTAGTTTTTGCGTATAATACAGGCTTAACTTTGATACTGTCATGCCAGAAATGTGTAAAAAAAAAAAAAAGGGAGTACTTTCAGCAGCATTGCCCTAAAACACACATACACACACTTCCATATACGCATGTATGCCTTATTCTTGTGGGTCGTAAATGTCATATAGTCTACATAATATTTATTTAATTATTGTGAACTTGTGTCTTCGTAAATGTCCGATGCTGACAAATCGTTTTCAAGAAGACGTATCTAGATGATAAAAAGCAGATAACCGAGTAGCTCCAGTGGTGGTGTCTGAATCGATTGGAGCAGGTTCGATACCCTTGTGGCGCAGCAAAGTTTTCTCTGCTGACCCTGTTTACTTCATAGGGGTCTAGGAAAGATAAAGCACCGAGTGAGTGCATTTCATTCTTTTATTATCATTTAATTCACTAGATGCGTTCTCTCTCTCTCTATAGGGACCCAGATATTTCTTCCATCTTCCTAGCAGCAATCTTTAGCAACTCCTGTCGAATCTCTAACCATCTCGCACATTAAAATGCCCGTAAAAAGTCCAGAGAGTGTGTATGAACTGGAATGTACCCCACTCATGCGCCCCACCCCGAGTTACAACCGTCGTACGCTGGCTACACCGACAGCCGCTGACGTGGGCGGCACTCTGAAGATTCACTTAATAAGAGATACAGTTACCTCGGCCGGCAGGGGTTGCGGGGCCTAATCGCCATCTTGCTACCTTGCAAGCGATTACCGACAAATGGCTGCTGGGCCGGTGACAAATGACGGGCCCGCTACACCCGCCTTTTCTTCCTGACCTTTCAGTTCACCCACGTGGACCCTGTCAAAGGGATGGCGGCTGCTTCTTTGTCAACTATTGCGGAGGCTGCGTGAAAAGAGCGAGATTCGATTGTCAGCTGGAGCTGTAAGACCACGCTACATGAAAGCGCTTCTGGTGTCCGAACGGAAGATTTAAGGACAGAGGGTGACCCTTGGACTACAAGGGGTCACTGATAACTTGTCAATGAAAGTGGTTATAAAAAGAATATTTAATGTGTTTGTTTTGTGAACGAATGAAGAACTCATCATCATCATCATCATCCTCATGACAAGATTTTCGCTTTTATGATTGCGGATATTATGCATGCTCGACAATAAGTAATGTCTTTAAATGCATGATACTCTCTCCTCACCCTCTCAGAAGCCCATTGTCTCCTGACGGAGGACAACACCAGAAGGAATGTATATCAGCATCAACGACCACTTACCTCAGCAACAGCAGGCCATACAGAGGCCCTTAAAGTGGAAAATCAAGCGACAAGTGTTGCTGGCGAGGGTATCCAATGACAAGTTCGCTTGCAAATGGTTTTCTTTTCTCCTCCCGAGACTCGTATTCTTGTCGACTCTTTCGTGTCAGGGAGTCGCCGGCGATTAGGTGTCTGAGGCTAGTGATCAACTCTCAGTAAGCTCCCCATGAATAGATAGTACTTACACACTTAAGTATCTACAGTCAACTACAAGGACTTTTTAGGACCTGGTTTCCGAGTACAACATAGTCACATCCTTTCTCTTCGGCCCTCTCTTTCTCTCTCTTAAACACATACAAAACAAGATTTTTAGCCAAGATGTAGTGGAGCATTCTCCGTCACACTATGTGTCGCACAAGTCGTGACCATGAGTATGAACATCTCTTAGAAATATGCCTGGTTTGAAGCCAAATCCACTGAAATGCTACCCATCTTTGAGGTTAATGGTTCCAGTCGTGTCCAATCAACAAGCTACCGCAAAAACAAGTACTGGTCATTTGTCATTGAAAACATTTCGAGGGATGCGCAAAAGTCGGGGTTTGTGAACGCAAAGGGAGAGCATTTTACAAACCCAAAATAAGAGAGTTCGCCTAAAATAATAGAGACATTGTCACAAAAGGTCAACAGATGGAGAAGTGGGTGGAATATTACTTTACTGTCCTCAGCCTTTGCAATCGTCGAGCGCCTGAAGACCATGGATGAGTTTGACACAGAGCTGACGGTAAACGATCTCAATAAGGTCTTTAGCCGCCTGGCTTCCGGTAAAGCCCCGGATGACGATGGGATGTTCTCAGGCTTCATCATGCACTACAAGAGTAACCTATTATCGCTGGGTAGGATTTTTACCAGACTGGGTTTCGCCACGTGGCCACGAGTTAACTGTCCAGCTAGTAAAAACAACTTCAGCAGAAATCAGCAGATGCTATTATACATTGTTTTATTGACATCACCCAGAAGTATGGTCCTGTGAGCAGAGAAGACATGCTCAAAACCTTCCCAAAGATTGGCTGCATCCCTGAGCCGGATGGAATCCTTTGAATCTCATTCAAAAAACCGTACAATTCAACAGCATGTCCTCTGAGCCTTATGGCATCGTATCGGCACTGGTTGTTGCGCTAGTCCTCAAACAGTCTTCTGGAACGAGAACTGAGGCCATGTATCTTCACATCCGGTCAAGCGGAAAGCTTTTCAACCTTTTGCTAAGCTGGAGATACATGAAATGCTCATTAAGGACCTGTTGTTTGCAGACAACACAGCTTTGACCACACACGTAAGCACTCCAGCTTCTTCTGTAGGACCGCTTCTCTACGACCTGCCTGGACTTGGGGCTGACCGTCTGCCAGCAGAAGACCAACATTCTGGTACATAATGTAAACGAATCGCAAATCATTACCATTGAAGTTCATCGGTTGAATTAACTTGGACCTACCACCATCGAAAACCTTTTCCTTCAGCAGAGAGGTTTGGAAAGACAGAGACGCTACTCACACATCTCACCTCGAAGTGTGGAACAATCCCAGGGGTACACACAGAAAAAAGCGCAGGAATTTCACCAACTCTTTATTTTAATAATCAAGTATATCCACTATGTTACAATACTCAAAAATATCCAGCTTAACAGAGATTGTTATTCCAGTTCTGATCTGTTGCGCCATGCGAACAGCTGATACACTCGAGCAGTCAAGCAGTAAATGTAGATTCACCAACCATAGTCAACTCTGAAGGAGTTCCAGAAACAATTGTGACAAACATGATTACAGAGCTCCTAGGCGCTTACAACACTGACTCAGCATGGAAGTGGAATGTTTTTGATTTTAACGGTTTCTTTAGTTTAACGGTGTTATATACTTTTGCCGTTTAACGAGATGTGATAAGGCTAGTGGCCCCCCGCTCTCTCTTCCCCTTCCCTCTTTCTCTCCCCCCTGCTAGAACCCTCCACCCATCTGACTCTTTCCTTCCCTGTCAGTTTGTTTCTCCTCCTCTCCTTTTTGCGTTTTTTTCACACCTGTGGCCTTGTAAGCTCTCCAGAGTTGCCGTTGACTCCTTTTGTTTGCTTAACTTCCTCCTCGTCAGAGTCGTCACAGCTTAGTTGTCTCCTGTTACCTCGCACGTGCGACCTGCTCCAAAAGTCCCCGACACCTCCACGTGCACACCCTTCCTTCCTTCCTTTCACTCCCATGCCGGAGTAGCGACCCTTGTCCTGCAGCTTATAGACGGGGGACTCTTCGATGATGACATTTAACATGTCAACAACTTTTTTTCCTCATCCATCTATTTCAATATCCTTTATATGTTAGACTCCAGGAGTTGGCAATTGTAAGGTATAAAATATTTGTTGTTACAAACATAGAAATAAATAATGATGTCTTAACAATCATCATCAAGCAGGCTTGTTATGTATGATGCAAAACACGACTCAAAAAGACAACACCTGCACTAGGGTCAGCCATTACATGTTCGGATTTACCTCTTTGCGCACCTGTGCGGCATCTTCTTTCAGCTCGGTGGAGCTCAGCCGCGCAAGGGCAGGTAACAAATTAGCAACACGGGGCCAGGTGTGTCGAGGTGTCAGGGCCAACACTCGGGGCCGCAGGCGGCACTTGACGGAAGCTCCCGGTGTCCCTGCTCCCGGCAGTGCGGAAAAACCATCCGGAAACTGCGGCGTTCATGTCCAGGTAAGGGTACATCCAGAGATGCAAAGTATCTTGTATCACACACACACACCCAGTCCCCCACACCCCCTGCCTTTGCCGACACCTGCTCAATCTCAATGTTTGGATTGAAAGTAAAACAAGAAACACTTTAAACGCCAAGACGACGAAGACGATGATGATGAATGATACTCTTTAAAGAGGTCATAAAGAAATAAAAAGAAATGTAGTGGCAAAGAAGAATGAAAAATTTATGAAGAAGGATAATGACAATGATAAATAAAAAGAAAGAAAGAAGAAGAAAAGATGTTTGCAGGAAATATTGTCTTGATATTTTGAAATGTAACAAAGAATTGTGATGTAAAAGCCTTCTCTTCTGCGAAGAAACTGTTTATATATATATAAGCCCAGTCGTTTCAAAATAATTCTGTACTCGGGTAAGCCTTTAAGACGAGCAGGTTAGTGTAGATGTTTACACTCTCGACAGCGCAACTCGCATGTTACTGTGAGCACTGGGGCGAAACGGTTGATATGATGACACAGACTTTCTATCTCTTCCTCTTTGATCTCGTTGTGCTGTATATCACTCATGAACAATGACTTTTTCCATTCAAAAATATATATTTAA
>SRHC01002888.1:519406-532300 GCA_004794325.1 Pomacea maculata
CTTATCGGTATGGTAAAAACACTCTTTTATCATTTATTGAACTGTAGAAGAAAGGATTTAAGTGGACTAAAAGAAACCGGGGACTGGAGAGCTGCAGGGACTAAACGGTTATTAACATGTTGAACTTTGATGGTGTGTTATTATTGCAATTCTTCATTTGTTGCCGTGTGGATTCCGGCTGAGTGACATGGTAACTTTGATGGTGTGTTATTATTGTAACTCTTTAAATTGGTGCCGTGTGGATTCCGGCAGTGACTTGGTAAACTTTGACGGTGTGAACGTGATGGAGTGTTATTATTATTGACTGTGGATTACTGTGCATATTGTGTCTACTTGTAAACTTGTGTTTGGTTCTAATAATTAGTGGTGCCTCTAAGGAGGGACGCCCACCCTTAAGCGATCTTATATTGGTTATTTGGAAAGAATGCGCATGTCTGCGGATGGTCCGTGACATGACATAACCATCAGCCCATAATGGTGACGGTCCATGTTTGCATAAATCCTTTACAAAACCTATTCTGCCATTATTTTACAACTCTCCCGACTCAAAGAAACTCTACTAAATCATTTCTAGGAGGTTTTCACAGTTTTTTCGCAATATTTTCAATAGCTGCATTTTTAAAACCCATATTCCTGGGAAGTTATTGGAGCACTCGCACGTTTAAGTGATGAATAACTTTAAACATGTCTCCCAGTCACATGTCTGCTTCACAAATGTTTTTTTGCCGTCAATACATCAAACAGACAGGTGATGATGCATAAGATTTTCGCCGATCAGATGGAAATATTCCCTTACGTCCTCGTAAAACAAAGATCGATGATTTGGAAAAAAAGGGCATCAATTTTACTGGCAAAGAGAATAAGAAGCATGTAAAGACACAAAATTGTTATGTATGGAAGTACAGACGATAGAAACGAAGAGTTTGCACACGAATTGGAACATAATTTTTTCATTATTTTTTTCTTACAGGTAAACCTCTGTCTACCACCTGTAGACTGCTTTCTCGTTCTTGTTTCTATCTACCCCTCTCCCATATCTCTAAAGAGTCAAGTACCCATTTTACGGCTGCGTTGTTCGGGTATCGAACCAGGTAGTCTGGTCGTCATCGTGTTCAGATGTTTTCATCATCACCTCCAGGATCTTTGAGAAGGACAAAGAAGGGATAAATGTAAATAATGAAAAATGAAACTAATCATGAAAGATATAAAGAAAGAATGAATCAGATCAGAATATTTTTGTCTACTGAAAAATCTGTTGCCTTGAACCTACCGTTGTTTCCTAAAGTGCGACCAAGCCCTGTGCAGGAGTTATCGCCGCCTGGAATAGCAGACGCGTCCCAATCACATGTCTGATGTATCGTCAAGGAAAACAAGAAGGAGCATTCAGATTATGTTAATATTGATCGATATGAACACTTCATCAGGTCAAAGGAACTCATAAAGAATGGATGACAGTAAATTTCCCCGAAGCCATTATCGACTTAAACTTCCATGCACGGAAGATCCTATTTATTCACTCAGTCCTCCGCGAATTAGCCCACATCATGTTGCGGAACTATCCATTTTCTTTGTTAGTTTTCTTTTCTAAAAAATGCAACAGACCACAAAGCAATAACGCTCTTAAGATGATGGAGCTGTTGTCCAATATTTCTCAAAACAAGACTTTCCATTTTTCAAGATGCCAAAACGGTTAATCAGGCAAAACATTGTGTGGAAATTGGAGGAGAAGCAGCTTTGGTGAGTGTGGGCGCCGTGTCACCGCTTCTTCTGCATGTGGGCGCATCAAAGCCAGTGGGTAATCTACAATCTAAACAAGCGCAAACGAATGCTAAATAAACAACATTACCCTTGTATGACCTGTGGGAATGGCAAGGAAACAACGCCTAATGAGGATCTGTAATTCGATTTCTTCAGATTTATGGCTCAGTTTTTGTCTTCTTCTGTCGTCAACGAAGCAGATGATTCCATTTAAAGATGACCGTTCCTTTAGAAGATTATTTTAGACGACAAACATAAAGCTAAAGACGGACTTCTAACTGATCAAATAAAAAGATATATATATATACTTTTACTGTCTTTCTCTCTCTGTCTGCGTATTTATTTATATGTTTATATGTCCATTAGTCTGTCTGTCTCTCTCTTTCTCTCTTCTTGCATTGATTCTGCTGAGCAGTGGCTTCATATTAATACAATACTAACAGTAATCTTTCTTTCAGGTATTAACCAGTTTAGATAACATTCTAGTGCACGTGCACACTCACCTAGATACTCAGCAGTGCACACATGTTTCACTCTTTTGCCTGTTATTTATCTAATCACAGGTGTCAACATTTATTTACGTTAGCTTGTCCCCGTTACGACAGTAGCACCAGCAAAGATTATTCCTGAAATGTGCAAAGGGAAATGAAACTCTAAGACAGAACAAACATCAAAGGAACCCAGCTCTCAAAGCCCGACAAATCATTTGTTTCTCACCTTTCCTATTTAGTATTAATTCCACAAGGAATAACTTCATCGTTTGCGACCTCCCGCCCTCTCACTCCCCCTCCTGGCTTTCCATTAGCTTGGGGCCGGCAAATTAGCAACATGAGGCACCCACGTGTAGCCAAAAATGTAAATTTGTTGACAGAATTAATAACACTGGGGCCTACATTAATCAAGATCGCGAGTGACACAGACTTTGTCCTATTGACCAGCCCTTTTCCACTCAAGAGTAAACACATAAAGGCCTTTGCAAATATTTGGCGCCTCCGTTGAAACTCAGACTACCGTGAGTTTACCAGTCTTTGCTGCTGGAGCCCCCCTGTAAGCTAGCTGGTGCCCGCCCTTCCCCACAATCCGAATTTGCTTTCAGAAATTTTCCGGAGTTTCGGCCAGCGTCAAAGCCCAACTGTCCAAAGTGCAGTCATTAAAGAGAGAACGAGCGAGGCAGAAACCCACCATTCGTCTTGCTGGCTTTCCAGCCGGCTGCCCCTGTATGGGTCGTTTGGGAGAAAGCTTGGGGACACCACGCAAACGCGGCCGACATGTTGAAAGGACCCGGATCGAATTAGCGCCCTTGGCTTTCCGCCCTGCAACTGTAATGGTATCAGGGCCTCCCTGTCACGTCGCCCACCGGATGTGCGCCCTTGCGCCTGCGCAGTGAGTGGAAGTAACGGCGGCCATTTCAAGTCAACGAGGAAACAACGTCCTTCTTTACATGCGCTGCGCATGCGCGCAGTCTGTATTTGCTGAATATTCTCTTTCTTGTCTGTGCTCTCCCCGTTTTGCGACAGTTCTCTCCCTTGTGAGCGACTTGCAAGCAGATGATATGTAATCTCAGCTTTATGTCTCCTGGCGTGTGACGATACTCCTGCTAGTGTCTTCAAGAAAAAAAAACTTACAAAGAACAAAGAACAAAGAACAAAGTACACGGACACGTGGACCACAGTAATACAGAAGTGACCAATCGCTGCGCTCCTGTGCGACTTAATAGCAGACGGAGCAGCAGAGCTGCATGCTGAATATTTGTTGTCACCTGGCGCCCTCTGTGGAGTTTTTAGGCATTATTGACTTGATTATGTTTTGCAAACTATGTTCATTCGTTGGAGAAGTGTAATTAATATGTTAACTCAACTTTTCCAGTCAGAAATTACCATAATCTATTGACATGTTAATCTTTAAACAAAACGGGAAAAACAGTCAACGCGAAAACTTCTAAATGGCCAGAATAGTATCTTATCAAACTTACTTGTTAGTTGTTTTAGTCGTGTTTTTGCTTTTTTTTTTCTTGAGGTGTTTTTTTTTTCTTTTAAGTAGTGTTTCGTTTTTTGTTTTTTTGTTTTTTTTGTTTGTTTTTTTTTTGTTTTGTTTTTATTTTTTTGGTGCCTTTTTTATTAGTATGGGGTTTGAGGTGGGGTCTGTGAAAAGATAAGATTTTTCTGGATGTTGATAGAATTTTTGTGCCACGTCCAAGGATCCCGTTGCAGGGTTCGTCTGAACATCCTGTCCTTGTCGCCCTTTCAACCTTTATTTCTAGTTTCGAAACTGAAACGCGAAGAATGATCAGTTGATGATAGCGACAAATAACTAACAGGGAATATTCAGGGTTTTTTAAAAAGCGAGAACATGAAAAGTAAAAAGAGTTCTGCTGTAGGTAATATCCTGTGATTCTCTCCTAACATATCACGGACTGGTACAACTACCTGCAAGAACCTCTCTGAATCTTAGGATGCTTGGGTCGTTCTGATAGCTAGTGATAGCTGCGTACATAAATTTCAGAGAAGGAAATAAACGAAGATCGTACATTAAAGTTTCTAACTTCTTGTGTGTAAATGTATTTTAAAAATTAAAGAAAAAAGGAAACAAACAGAAAATCTGAAAGAGTAATAAAAATATTTTTAAAAAAATAAAAAATGGATAAATTTTCATGCAAATTCTAAATTCTCCTGCTTCTGCTTGTGCTTCAGACATTTGAAGTAGCTCTGGACTTTTGTGATTGAGTGCGTGCGTGTGTGCCAGCGTACGCATGTACGAACACACGTGCGCACACTTGTTATGTTGCACACCCTGTCCCTACCCTTTTAACCATCAGTTAACCTCTTCTTTACACTCCTCCCTTTCACAAATCGACTCTCAGCAAGTTCCCTCCTACCACCCCTATAATCAGCAGTGGTGACCAAGTTTACTGCCTTCAAGAACGCACATCCTCCATAGGTTTCTCGCCCCACTGCCTCTTGTTCCACATAAAGCCCACAATGCATGGCGCGGCGGTCGTAAAGCCACTCCGCTGTTTGGTCGTCTGGACACCACGGCAGCGACGACTGCCTCTTGCGATGGCAGTTGGACACTGATGGGGCTGTGAACGGTGGTCGTTGGCAGTCATTGCCGCGATCTTCATGTGTACATCTGGCGATGGTCGTCATTGAGGACGAGGCTTGGGCGCTCTTCAACGATCTTGGGCTCGACGACTCCGGTCGATAAGGGATGAACACTCATCGACAGTCATCAATTATGTTCGTCTTACATGGAGGCGTAGGATCGTCTTTATTAGTCTCAGCCATGCATGAAAATTATTAGCAAAATCGCATACAAGTTATAAAAATGATTAAGTTAAGTCTTCGGGTTTTCTTTGTTTGTTTGTTTGATTGTTTGTTTGTTTGTTTGTTTGTTTGTTTGTTTGTTTGTTTGTTTGTTTGTTTGCTTGCTTGCTTGCTTTTTTCTTTGCTTGTTTGTTTGTTTCTTTCTTTTTAAAGTATTTTCTCGAGTAAGTTAATCGTAGGCTTTTGCAGATGAGTTCTTCTTGGGGCGTGTATTTCATTCCTCACTCTCTTGTATTCTCTGTACCCAGTCTATCTCTCTGTATTTTTTCAATCGACTTACCTTGGCAGTTATCGCTTGTTTTCGGTCCATAAATTGTAATGCTAGTCTGATTCCCAAGAGATAATGTTGATGATGTAACTGCAAAATCTGGAAAGCTTTCCGGGGACATCTTTTTTAAACTGAGCAATCCTTCTCAGTTTGAACCTCGTCCCAGCAATCAAGAGAATATAACTTTAAGAAAAACGATCGTTCACGAATTATTTCATGTTGATCGGTGATCTAGGTTCTTTTGTTATATTTACCAAGACGTATAGCTGATACATCGAATATGATTGTCCAATATGTATGAATGATGGTGCAGGGGACTTTTATTTAAGAATTAACTATCAGAGAAAAGGTTCTCGTGAACAGTTATGACAGTCTCTTCCTTCCCTGGACCTACTTTGCGACTTGTGTTTGAACTGTCGGAACCTATGTCTCTGTGCCCTTATATTTTTATACATTTGCTTTAAGTTTCATCAGATTTGTACTCTTACAGGCTAACTTGCGAGCAGAGACTGAAGTACTAAGCCGCTCCTAAAATGGTATTAGTGTGGAATTACAATAAGTTGTTATACAGGTGATGAAACTGCTTTTTAAATTACCTTCCCTGTGGTAAATTAATTCTAGCACCTACAGGTGCAAAAACGTTGTGATTGTTATTTTGGTGCAGCACTGGATATTTCTGCTAATTCTCTTAAACTATAGTTATGGCTGAGCAATTTTTAAAGTTAGTTTTGCGCAGTACCACATCACCTAACTTTAAATAATGTTTTTCATAATAGCGAGTGTATACAAGCTGTTGTTAATGGGATTGTGAGCTTTCTTTTTTGGTTAAATAAAAGTACGACTAATTTAGTTGTGTATATAGTTTAAGTTTGAGGACTTCTTGAACTTGGTGGTCAGCGACAGGCAAGAAGAACAACCGAGAAACCAAAGTAAAGACTGAGAGTGAAAGTACATGTAGACGTAAACGTACTCGTGATCGCGAAGGTACGTATGAGAGAAGGACGAGTACTCGATGTTGTCACGAATTATTAAAATTACTAGTGTTGTCATAATTTGTTAATTGAGATCCAGAAATTACATTGAGAGATATTGGCAACTTTGGCACAATGTTTAAAATTCCCAAAATTACCTGGGTTTAATGTGCCAACATAACTACATCAGAATACTGAAAATAATGATAACAATCTCTTGTCACGTGACTCCATGCAGTTGTAAGTTGTGCTGTTTCATTCACACCACAAAGGACATCAGCATCTTACTACTAACATCAGGAAACTACATTGAGGTTTGACTAGAAACAATTGTTATGGAACTTTGTTGAAGGAACTTTTCATGTGATGTCAACACGCAGGCGGCAGCAGCACTCGTGGTGTCGTCCAGCGACCTTTCAAACGCTAGCCAAGTCTCCGTCTTTTGAATTAATATTCATGAGCCTGCGAGCATTTGTATAGCCTGCGCTTAAAAAAGCGATTTGAGCACCTTTAGCCGAAGGAGTTGACCAGTTTTCAGAGGGTTCATTCTTTTCGCACCCAGCAGGAGTCATGTGACACGAAAAGATCAAACGCTAGGCGGGCGAGGAGGGACCTGGGAGGTAATGACAATGGTCACATGGGCGCTGTTTACATTAGCGCCTTGCGATCAGCGGTAGGGGGGTAGGGACTTGTCATCAACGAACAGATCTTTAAATAATTTTTATTTCCTTCCTACACCCTTCTTCTTTGAGTGTCGAGTTTTGAACTTTAAAAAAAATGTTCTTTTTTTTTTCTTTTCTCACCTGTTGAGAGGTGTGTTCGTCTGAAGATCAACGTGTACACAGGACCTCATCGCTGCGCCTCAAACGGGTACGGCAAGATGGGTAGAAGTTAATCGCGCAACCACTCACGCGAAAGTCCCCTCCACGGGCTATCAATGGATCTCGCCCAGTGGGGGATCCTGGGGGATAGCCGCCAAAGCTTGCGCCCTTCCCATAAGCAGAAAACGGCGTGGACAAATCCGCGTCGGGCAGAGCCAGATCCCGAACCACATCAATCTCCGTCGCCAGGACAGCCCGCGCGGCAGAGGGTACGCTACTCTGTTGACAAAGTGGCTCAAAACGCAGGGTTTATGTTCCTCCACGTTGCTCCAGTCTCTCCAGGGGGCGCTAGGCTCTCGGCGAACAATATGCCCTTTTGAACCTTGTTTTCCTTTCGCACCAATGACTTACCGGGCCATGTTGACACACCATCAACTTCAGCGGAGCAGGGGAAGTCACCATTTTGCGAGGTGTCTTCCTAAGGGAGCATACCTAGCCTCGGCATTCTGACCCCAATTTCTTTTTTTCTTTTTTTTAATACTGTGGAAGTCTTCTATTCAGGAGGACCTTCTTCTCAATTCCTGATGTCCTCTGGCTTGCAAATGCCACATTTCAAACGGAACGCCCTCTCCCTGTAGCCCTCCGTGGAGGTGGCCAATCTTTCACCATGCCATTAGACAGACCTTCAACCCTGGTTCACACCAAACACGTCGTTGTCTTCAATAGAAATGGAAGGAGGCCAAGACCTGCAGATCATTTCCGATGGGGAACATCAATGTTTCCTAGGTTCCAGTCTGCTAGAAGCAGTGCTTTTATTTTCATTGGCATTCATTCTAGTCTAGCTTTCATCGCCATTTCAAGGCCTAGCCGATTCACTAAATTAAACACAAAATAAAACAAAATAATCTTGTCAGTATTTTGTTCTGATTTTCTTCAGAAAAGCTCATGTGGATTGCCAACTTGTGAAGTCACTGAAAACCGCTGAAGAGCAACAGCTCCTAACATTTGTTAATAAAGTATTACCCAATCAGCAAGAGTACTTATGTGACAATCCATGGGATGAAATTTCGACTTATTTTCAAACACTCAGGTGTAAAAAAAACACACCGATGTTTAAAATCTTGAACGTTATGATCGGAACAGACCTGTTCGCTGAGATTTAGGAAATTGGCAACTTTTAATGGATAAAGCACATTGATGTGAAAACAATTTCGCACCCGCGTTTTTCTGTTTCAGGGGGACTGGAGGTGTGGTTTCCTCATTGTCTGCGGTTCTGGTGTGGGCAACTGCTCCGTTTACGGTGTCTTTATACAGGGTGAGGTTTTTTCTCTCCAACTTTTTCCTACAGTGGCCACAAAAGTGAGATGGATAGCCTTTCAACTGATCAGAAAGAGGGCAACAAGGATTACCACAGATTTTTATTGACTACAGCAGCATGCGCATGCACGTGACAGTGTATAAAGCAGACAAGTGGCTGCAGTCCTGTGTGGTTGGCGGTCCGAATATTCTCCATTATCCCCGCATATGGGTACGTTGGCTGCCCAGATGGTCACATCTCTGAAGCCAGACATCAGCAGCAAAGGGAGATAAAACAAGCCGTTAAACGATTGTCCCGCCGACCATCTCTTCCTCTGAATTCGCTATAAACCCAGCGAAAGCTGGCCATCAAGGTTTCTCGCTCACTTGCCGTGCATTAAAAGCCTAATGAATAAAAGTGCCACCTTCCAGCGCGGCCTCATTTTCATGTCCTTTGAGTGACAGAGGCGACGAAGCGGTAACTCGGTAATGGTCTCTGGAACAGCTGACAGTGACCTCCGCAGGACCAACAGTCGTGTCAGTGACACTTGCCACGCGTCCGCCAAAAAATAAAAATGGGGAGGGACTTGGTGGGGTGAGAGAATCTTTTTTTCTGATCGGGATCCCTGAAGCTAGCGTATGTAGAATATGCTTCTGTCCAGAACTACTTTGTTGAAGCTGTCGCTGCTCAGTCCTGCGGACAATTTCGTATTTCCTGCCTCATCACTCCACAGTATTTACTGGATTTCAAGTAGGGTATGTTACTGGACTGAAGAAAGTTGCTCTACTGAATATATCGTTGACCCTGACTCCGCTACGCTCGCCGAGTTCATTATCTTCTCTCGTCGACGTCGCATGTCTTCGCTACGTCACTCCACTACGTTACCATGTTATCGACGTCTTCCCTCGTCTTTACTCGTTGCTGAACGTCTTGGATCTGGTGAATAATATTTCCAGCGATGAAGGTAGCCATTTCTTTTCTTCACACCCAGTCCCGACAGCTTCAATGACTACAAGTCCTAACCGCTTTCATTGTTATATAAGGTTTGCTTTTGTTTTATATCCCAACAGAATTTATACCAAATTATGAGCTAGCAGCCTTTTTTCTTCAACAAAATCTACTTAGATAAAGCAAAAATGACAAATCAGCACAAAAAATAAATTTTAGAAATGAAATCTTAATACAGACTTACTTTAAAGTAGGTTTTACTCGTTATCCCCTGAAGAAACAAAGTAAAGTTTGCCATTACTCATGTCATGATAAATGTTGTTAACTTTTTTTAAATATGAAAAATTATAAACTTATTTGGAATTAAACAAAAATAAATAAATGCACTTCACTTACCATTTTTATGGTTCGTAATGATGCAATACATCAAAAATGCCATTGTGCAAGTTTACTCTGACAAAAACAAAGCAACCCCTATCCCACCCCCTAAATCCACAAAACTTTTTAAAGAAAAAGAATGTCAACCCTACATCAGGTCTGTTTTTCTCAGCAGTTTACACGTTTGCATAAGAATAAGGTTAAAAAACGTGTTGGGATGGGAAGAGATGAAAACATGGGGATGGAAGAGCTCAGACTGTCTGTAAACGTGTTTTCCTTCGAACTCTTGCCAGAGGCTGCATGCAGGACAGCAAAGGCTTCTGGAACCTTCATTTCCGCATCAAGGCAAGGTTTCCACGCTACAGGAAAAAAAGGTCAATCGAAGCCGGAAGTGTATCAAGAGAACTAATAGAAGCGGGTGGAAATCGGGAATAATTTGGGGATAGCGATATTCCATTACAGGTCTGCACTTTGTAGGGATTTTCTATCCAACAGTTGACATTTGAAATCAAGGGGTTAGCCCCCGAACAAAAAGGAGGCCATTTGCCTTGAAAGAGTCTTCGTAAGGTTTTCGTCCTGATGTTTACTTTCGCAGGGCGGGATGTCTGGGGGGTGCAACTCGGGCTTTGTGGCTGGCCAGTGATGTCCCTTGGGCAAAGCTAGATGCTCGGGCTGGTCGGCGCGTTCGTATTCTACTCATTCCATGCTTTGTTTTTCTCGTAAACGGCTTTAATGCTCTGTATTCCTTTCTATGTTTGTCGTTGTCACATGACATACTGCCAAGATGCACCATTCCTGTCTTCGCCTCTTCCTGACCATCTGCTTACCTCCCCTTCATCCGGTTCCCCAGCTTTCCCGGGGATTGGCTGCCTCGCTGTCAAAAAGAAAGCTGGTGAAAAGCAATTGTAACTTTATTTTCTCCCCCTCAAACCAACAAATGGTCGTCAGATATTGATGTTTTCACATTAAAATCCGAGACTTTACAAGAATTGATGGACAGAAATAACTGAAAAATTAAACTTTAGGGAAACTGTTATTCAAACATGAATACTTTAACAGTAAGTTTATTTGTATTTTTTTTTTTTTTTTTTTTTTTTTTTTTTTTTTTTTTTTTTTTTTTTATGGAGGTAGAATGTGTTTTGGCCACTGCAGATGATCACTGATGGAAATGAGCCGTAAAGATAAAAACTAGTCAGCTGAAACTGTTTGCACTCTTCACTTATATCGGTGTACAACAAACAGCTCTCTGTGGCACTGAGTGGAGTTTTAATGACTTCACACTTAGTTTATCTTCCAATGTTCATGAGTTAATGTGGCGGTGATTACTGCGCTGGTCACGACTCATCAAACAGGCTGCTAGTGTTGCGCCTAAACGTTTGTCACACATCATCGAGCAATGAAATGATCTTTTTTTTTTTGAAATGACTGGAGCAGATATGAAAATGAGAAGAAAAATTGGGATATGAATTAAAAAGTGTGTGAGAGAGAAACAAAGATGGCAAGAGTTGTCGACGGCTGTCAAATTTATTATATCATTTCTACTTTCTCGCTCGGCGGTGGTCCTTTGTGAGTTAAAGAGAGTTGATACTGTCACAGTCAGGTCACAGAGTGAGTGAGTTGAGTATGTTTGAGTCTGTGTCTGCATTTTTTCTATCCAACATATTCTATTGCCGTCGGTGATCATGGATTTGTCGGTGTCACACCTGGTGGATGACAAACTGGAAGAGGATACGATGACGACTGTGAACAGCGATGACGACTACGTCGACTGGCCCTCGTGAAGTAGTAGTCTGACCGTGACCTTATGAAAAAATAAAGACCTCATCGGGTTCTGTGCAGGTGTGAGGACACCTGAATCTTCTTACCTGTTAAATGTAAGGCAGCGTCTGATTTATTTATATCGCTGACGTCAGTTTCCAATTGTTGACGTCAGATATAAGTAATACTTTTGGGAGGAATGTACACGTGCACGTACACATGTGCATATACACATACACACGTACACAAGATGTACACACGATTTACGCCCGTATAAATGTATTCAGTCTTGATCACACACATGCCATAAAATGTCACTCTCACACGAAAGCTTAACCTGTCAGGTAAATCAGTAGTTCACGGAGTCCTGTGAATATTTTCGGAGCTTTCGGCGTTTATTTGACTGACATTGTGTGTGTGTGTGTCATAAAATGTCTTCAGCCATCTTGACCTGGAGCTAAACACGTGAGAGACGTGCAGGTGTCAGACATGTCCTGTTGCCTCCCTCATCTTTGATATGCAAGGATGCCCGCTTCTGTGTGTTGCTCTCACATTTTCCCCTTCTCCTATAAATATTTCTGATTAGCATGTAAGACTGCAAATGTTGGAAGTTAAGATGGAGGTAATGTGGGAGGCTGGAAGTAGGGGGAGAGGGAGACATCAACAATAACTCAACATAAAATGACACCGGTATTTCTGTCAAACAATGTTTATCGTTCTTGCTACATTCTTAACAAAGCTGTTTTATCTGGAAATATTTGTTTTTGATCATAGTTCCTCAAGTGATGGACACTGGGGAAAACTCACATTCACGCATAATAATTACGAGAAGTTTACGTTTCCTGCGGATTGACCTTTGCAAACTGGTCTGTTGCCCAAGATGTCAATGTGAAATAGTTTCACAGATGGGAATTAAAGTTGGCCCAGTAGGTAATGTAAACATTTAAAAAATTATTTGTAATTGTTGAAAATATTTTTTCCACCTGAGACATGTCATGCAAGGACAAGGCAACACTGAAGTGAGGGAGCAAGAAGAGAGAAAGAAAAGAAGGAGCAAGGAAAAATATATCAGTCCAAGAATAAAATTTTAAAAAAGCTTAAAGGAGACAACAAGAAGGAAAGCAAAATTACATATTTTGTTATATTTTAACATTTTTATTCTGGCAAAATGCTAAATATATTGCAGTTCCCTGTCAGTCCTTTTTTTTTTTCTTTTCTTCTTTTTTTTTTTGCACCTGGATGTAAATTATTCTATCTCTTTAATAATTTTTACATGGTTCGACGCCACGAAAGATTAAAGGAAGTAGTCACATTTACCATGAATGGTTTTTATTTGTTGACTTTATTATTATTATTTTATTTTATTTATTTT
>SRHC01002888.1:532308-635812 GCA_004794325.1 Pomacea maculata
TTTGCTCTCGTTCCACTGTTTTTTTTTAAATACAGAACTTCCCTGTCTTTTTTTTTTTTAAAAAAAAAACCTGAGCGTGGAATAAATATATATATACACACACACACTACCATATCCTGTTAAGCTAACAAAGACGCGTGGTATAACTAGAAACGTATTCATCTCACTGTAAACAATCTGAAACAAGAAACTAGCCCTCAAAACTGCTGGACATGTAATACAAATTAATCCAGTATAAAACAGCTTTGTTCCGCGACAAACAATACTGAACTGTCAACGGCCGCTTAAACGGATAACTGCCCTTAACTCTGCCACCCGACCTTGTCGCCAGCGGGTAGGTGATTAATAGGTGATTTTGTGGCCATGCTTCTGTCATTACCGCATCGATCCCCGTGTCACCCCGTTGCCTCCCTTTTCTCGTTGATGTTGAGTGGCCCTGCAGTAATGCACACGGATGGTTGACAATGAAATCGAGACTGAAACCTTCGCTTTTTTTCTCCCTTCCCTTCTTCCCCACAGCATGGATCATGAAAATACTGTCGCACTATTTTTTTTTTTTTAAGTGCTTGAAGTGTTATGGGATTTACCTATGCCGTTGAAGTTTAATAAACATGAACATGATCCTTAATCAATGATCTTCAAAAAGAAACAAACCATAAAACCCGAGTATTTTTAAAGTGAGGTAAGATGACAGATTTCTGAGAAAGAGAAAGTCGGCATGTGATTAAAGTGATACATATAGCACAATGGTGGCATGAGGGATGAAATACATTTTAAGGCATGTAACACTGTTGAGAAGGAATGCCACTTTAAATACAAAGTATAGAATAGTAAATATTTCTCAGTAAAGTATTTTAAAAATTACTGCAAGTTCTGCTGTCGTTATGTAGCAAACGCTCAGGTCATAAGAACAAGACAGAGTTATTTTTGTGCGATATTGCTATTGTTAGAATTTGTTAATTAATACAGGTGAGAGAGAGAGAGAGAGAAGACAGAAAGTTAAGTTTACATGGAACAGTCAACATGAATGAAGCTGACGGAAAGTTTCTTAGTAACCTAAAAGATATTGAAGAAACTAAATAATGGATAAGACTCTCACTACTGAAGTTTTTCTAAAAGCTATTGCAACTACATGTAAGCCAAAGGGCCGCAAATTAACTGTTTCACTGATGAGGAAAATATTGTGAGGATTCACAGAAAAGTAATCGTCTTGGGCAGAACGTTCGAGATAATGGAACTTTTGCCAACATGCTAAGTCCACACTTTGTATTGTTTTTCAATACATTGCCTAACATTTTGCCAGTTGGATAGGATTTTGGTGCTGGCTGGAGGCTTTAACCCTTTGGCACTTTGAGAACAACCTTAACTGTGGTCTTCACCTGATACAATATCGCAACATCACAGGGTCACATCTCCATACTACCGTATATTCCATTTATTAACTGCATTTGGAAATATAATATGGGAGGATAGACAGGATATTTGAAATATTTGAGTGTGAGTAGAAGTGAGAACCAGTATTTCTTCACCATTTTCTTTCTGTAATCATAAAAAAATATCTACATTGAAATCCTTGAAATGTCTCAACATGTAGGTATAAATACGATATTTCTATTATCTCCCTCCCCCTCCCCTAATGTCGCCAGTGGTGTAGATAAAAATGAGTATCAACCTGGGCTCAAAACTTAGTCCAATGTTTGTCCATGTATGTCCGATTGAGAAGGACTTGTCTTACATATCAAAAAGTTTATAAGTTTCTGCCACGAGTTTTCCTTTTCATCTAGCCCAGCGACCTTTTCATTGCAAGAAAACCGATGTTTGCTTTTTCTTTGTTCCACAAATAATACCGAGAAATAGTTTTACCTCAGTATTAAAAGATGCACAAACTTACTTGTCTATGTAAGTCATCTTCTTCTTGTTCATTGAATATTATTTTTCACGATTCTTATTTTTGTGACATACCCAAGTTGAAGAAATTATAAATGCATTAAATATTAAGTATCAAAATGTGAGCATTATATTAATCAAATCTTTATTTTCTGGGGATTTGATCAACCCAATGATTAAGCCTACATATTAATATAGTTTTTTTTTTATGGGGCCTCACACTAATTACAGTGGAAAGTAATTTTAACTAGCAAAACTTCAGTGAAAATGTGTAATCACTTATATACATATACTGGCCCCGGAACCTTCCATGAGCTGATAGTACCTAAGAACTAACGGTACCAACAATGAACAACATTAAACTTAACCAACGGAAATATGTTTTGAGGAAATTCATCGTTAGTCGATGTCATCGTTAGAGGGACATCTCAGGTCACCTTACAGAAACACAGTTGTGTACTGTCAAGTATTAGGCACTATACATCAGGGCTTCTGCTAAGGCTAAATTCTTTGGGGTCCCAGGGACCCCTTCTTCAGATTTTTAAGGGGTCCCTGTTCTTCGCCCAACTTTGGAGGGGACCCCATTGACGAAAATTGAAGGGGTCCTCCGAACTTTTAATGCTTACTGTACGCAATTTTTTGCGTAAGCAGAAGCCCTGATACATCATTGTATTATGTACTAGATATAATTGTATTCTTGTACAACTGACATTGAAGTAGGTTTGTTGACACCAGCATCGTGTTACTGTGTGCTTCGTTGTCACCAGACGACAGGAACTGTTCAGTTTTATTTTATTTTATCTTGGCCGCCGTCACTTGAGGATAGGAATGGCTCATCACTACATACATGTATGGGTCTACTGTCAATAGGAAACAGTAGGTGTCCCGCTCCATTCTAATATTATGGGCATCACCGTGGTATACAGGGTCTATTGTTGTTATGCGGTCTGTGACTTCCCCGATGATTAGAAGGACCGTTAAACCCTCTGAACCCTCTTGGCAAAAGTCGCTGATTAGGAAATGGTTAAGTTTTCTCCAGTTTCTTCAGTTTCTTATTCGTACTTAGTATATCAATACAGTTATTATGATTGTTATACATTTATATATATATATCAGTGAAAATATGTAATTATTTATAAGCTTTTGCAAAAACTTAACAAATATATGTATATAAATATAAATATACACTGCCCCCAAATCTTCCGTGAGCTGAGAATGCCTAAGACCTCTCTCTCTCTCTTTCTCTCATGTGTGAATGCTTTTGCTTGAGTATGTGTATGTGTGGAATTCCACATTTTACGAAATCCACATGCCATCAATATTGTTTTCGTCAGTCAGTCTGCCTCTTCGTAATGTGGTTCGTTTTTATTTTGGGGTATATATATATACACACACACACACTTCAGCGTACGCGTCTACAAAATCGAGAAAAGCGTCAATGGACCCAGCTTTACATTTTTGTTGTCTTTCGGGGGTGAGTTCAAATATCTTACAAAACGTGTCACGTTCCTTGTAGCATTTATAGTTAATATTGAAAGTAATTCACCTTAGTGTCTGAAAGTCCAGGTGGTGATATGTCATGAGATACCTGATCAGCGCTAAGATCAGGCGCACTTCTCCAAAACGAGGTGTACACTTGGTTACAGTCAACGGAAGAATGAAGTTTATGTTGAGAGAGACAGAAAATAAGACAAAGTGAGAAAAATTGGTTGTAAAATCAAGGTTGAATCGGCGCTGAACTATCTCCCTATATATAATGTATATCATACACCCTTCTTTTTCTCTCTCTATATCTATCAAGCAATGGAACAGAATAAACAGAATTGTTAGTGATCACATGTCGGTAGCAAGATGATTACCCAAACACCTAGCCATTTTTGCTGTCAGGCAATAGATGGAAGAAAATAGATACAAGCAAACGCATGTAGAGCAAACATGCTGACACACAGATAGTCATGCAAGCAAGCAAACCGACAGAAAGAACATTTTGCACCGTAAGTGCCATTAACTACAGGGACCAGCTATCTTCTTTTTAATATTTTACACACAAGGAAGCGACCTTTCCCTCCTGCCATTAAAATCTTTTTTTTTTTTTTTGGTTGTTAAATAAGTTATACATATACGAGTGTATGCATCATTACCCGTAGGCGACTTGTAAACCCCGCTCGCGAACCTTCTCTCTTCCTTCCGAATAAGAGCATCTAGACGAATCCCTCACACTTTCTCCCTGGGACACCATCCCACTCGCTTGGCTTGTTACAGCAAACAGGGAGACGTCAAACACGACTAATTTCTCGTCTGTTAGGATCGGTGTTAGCCCCGTGGTCCCCCTCCCTGTGAAGCCCGGCATCGCTCGTCTGCTCCTATTGTTCCCACCAGGAGTCAGGTTCCAGGAGGGCGTGGCTCCGCAAGCCCGATCCCCCAACCTCCCCCTTTCTTGTCACGCCGACGGTCGAAGAGCTCGGGTGCTGTAGCCCCGCCCACTGGAGGAGATTGACTGACAGAGGCGCGAGAAGTCGTCTGGCAAGAGATGAGAATTAAGCGAAGACGAGGTTGACAGGGTGAAGGATGCCATGAAGTTGCGGTGCGTTTGTGCCGTGCCGGCGGAGCGCAACCTTGCTGTCAAAATGGTGTGACAAGTCACCTTTTCACCCCCCGAGTGTTCATGTTGGGCTGTTGCTAAACACGGGAGGAGGAGGAGGAGGACAGACGTGGACGACTGGTCTCTCAAGCTTTCTCAACCTCGGACACTTGGCCATTCAGTCGTGAAGCTCAACCCGAGGTAGCAGCTGTTTGCAGAAAACTTACTTCGACTACCCGGCTGACTTCGACTGGGGGACATTCCGGGTAAAGGGGGGAACCTTCGTCATTGGTGTGTGTGAGATCCCGTTGTTTACAGCCTCACCCTCGGTGTCTTCTCGACGACGATTTGGAACCGAGGGGCTTAACGAACATTGCGCTTCCTAGCGGAGAGCTTTCAGAATGATGACTGTAGGCGCAATAATTTATAATGCACTTATGCGACGACTGTTTGCACGATGAAAGGGAGAATTTTACAGTTGATGTGATTTTCAATTGAGCTTCGATCGACGTAGGAATCAAGTTGATGAGAGGTGACATCATATCTTGTTCAAGGCTCAGAAACTCAAATTATGTCAAAGCCTCTGTTGCTAGGTAAACATCATTAATAAACAATTCGATTAGTTAGAATAAAAAAAAAAAAACAGGTGAAAGAGGAAAACAAGGAACATCTGTGGAACACGAATGCGAAGACTTGACAGTTCAGTGAGAGACGTGTTCAGAGCAAACTCACCTTGCCTCACCTGGTCTTCTGACGATGTGATTAACTGTAGGGATATGGGCAGAAACACCGACAAGAAAGCGACTACTGCAAATGATAAGGCTGTTCTTATTTAGTGAGCTTCACCCTTTAAAGTAAACACTAGCCGACAGAGTGCTCCTGAAAGAGGCCTTGCCATGCCGAGACCGGGTAGAAACAGCTACGAGGAGCAGAAGCCTCCGTACTCCTACATTGCCCTCACTGCCATGGCGATTCAGAGCTCGCACGAGAAGATGCTGCCTCTGAACGAGATCTACAAGTTCATCATGGACAACTTTCCTTTTTACAGAAAGAACACTCAGCGCTGGCAGAACTCCCTCCGCCACAACCTGTCCTTTAACGACTGCTTCATCAAGATCCCCAGACGCCCGGACCGCCCCGGAAAGGGCAGCTACTGGGCCTTGCATCCCATGTGCGGGGACATGTTCGAGAACGGCAGCTTCCTGCGTAGGAGGAAGCGCTTCAAGCTGTTGAAATCCCCGGGGAATCTGTCTCACGGGGTGGACCCAGCCTTGAGCTTAAAACCAGGTCTGCAGCCCTCGGCCAGCTTCCTACAAGAACAAGCAAGGCTGCGATTGCAGCAGTGGGGGGCTGCCACCGGCGCCAGGTTCCAGCCGTACCCGTTGTCCCCCATCACGCCGTCCTCGGAACCACCATCATCAGTGGCTTCCAAACACTCTTTCTCCATCGACAGCATCATGGCACCCGACTTCAAGTCCCAGGCACCTCGATTTCCACCCCAGACCGGCCTGCTGAGTCCCACCCTGCCGGCCTTCAGTCACTTGGCCAGCGGCATTTCTCAGGCGGCTTTGATGGCGTCCTACGCAGCGTCCATGGAACTGTCTGGCCCACTGGGGTCACCCCTTGCTCGGCTGCCCGGGTCGCTCTTGTCTAGGGTGTCTCCATCGGACTTTCCCTTGTTAAAACACGACATAATGCCTCCAGCGGTCCCTGTGCCGATAAAACCCTCTCCCATCAACCCCCTGGCTGCCCTTCACGGAGCAGGTGTGGCTCCTTCCGGGGCACTAACAAGGGTGGGGCTACCCTTGTCCCTGGCATCCTCGCTGGCAGTAGGGGCCGGCCCCACCACGGCATTTTCCTTGACATCCGTACCCAGCTTCTCGCCGGTGGAGTGTTGCGCGCTGGTCAGCAGCCTGGCTGAGGTCGGGGCATCGGTGCTGACCAGAGGCTCTCACCTGTCCAGAGACAATGCATCTGCTCTGGCACTGGTGTCCAGCGTGATGGACAGGGAATCTTCCGGTGCCGATCGCTCACTTCCGCTTCCGGTAGTTCGTCTGCCGTCGCCGTCGTCTTCTGAAAGCTGACACCTTTCGTCGGATGTCGGACAATGAACGGACCTGGTGAGAAAACACAGCTCTTCTTGTGTCTTGTTTCGTTTGCCATGTGTGTGCTGTGCACCCAGTGTGATCCAGGTAAAAACTTAAAGTTCGCGAACATGATACTGGAAAACCTTTCTATGAACATGACATAACTGGTGTTACAATGTCTGTTTACTGTTACAGAGGTTGACAATTTACATTTCATCCTCTTAAAAACTTTTTTCTCGTTATGAACTGGAAATGATCCGTATGATAAAGAACATTCTTTGAAAATAATTGTCAGGTTATTTGGAATCTCAAAACCATTTTAAGTTAAAAATTTAACATAAAGTAGTACATATCTGTGTCAGAGCATACCTTCCATTAAAATAACTTACTATGATAAATAACAAAGTAACCTCTTTATTTCTTCTTTATTGTATTCTTTTTCTCTTCCTTCTACATTTTCTTTCCTTTCTTTGTTTTATTTATTGTGTTGTTTTGAGACTGTCTATTTATTGTGCTTTTTTATAGTTTTCTTGTTATTATTATCATCATCTTATAGAAATCTATACAAGTAACACAAATGTTTTCTGATATCCATCTTGAAAGAATCCTTTCCATAAAAAATATTTCACCTTTTATATCATTTCGCTTATACATGAAAAAAAATACCATTGATAGCTCAAACCTTTTATTTGAAAAGATACGAATTGAATTATTTCGGTTCTACATGGCCACTGAGTGGAGAACTGTTCACTTCTGTCAGAGAGGTTGAAAGGGTGTGGGATGAATAGGGCTGTGGACAACATGTGAATGAAGGCGAATTATTTCTCTCAGTGCTTTGCTACCCACTCAGCTACCCGTGAAAATTTGAGAGGGCTCGTCGGCCCCCGTCTCTTACTTTGTAAAGACACGGGTAGCAAAATGAACATCAAGCAACTGAGCTTGTGTACAGACCCACAAACAGTTTATGATGCTGCACCTTTGCCAGGCACTTAACTTCAAGTTCATTGGCACTCACAGTATCAATTGTACCTGAGATATATATATATAGAGAGATATTCTTTTCACTGAGACAACAGTTGTTATTTTGAATACTAACAGAAGCACATTCAAAGTTTATAAATTAATCCGAAACCTGACCTTATTTTATTTATATTGCTTTGCCTAGCTGTCTTTTTATTCTCAGTAATATATACAGTTGTTCATTTCCTTAAGGGGAAAGGTGAACAATTCAATTCAAATATACAAATCTTTGCGTAATGTAAGAATCTTAAAACTTTGTTATACTTACTACAAAATGCACGGACAGAGAGAGTAAACATAAGAAAAAATATGTGTACGCATGTGCGTACAGATAGAAAGATATGGAAAGATGAGTCTCTATAGAGCACATTTGTGAGGAACAAGAAGTTAAAGAAAACTTAACATAAAAAGTCATGAAAATTTTCAACTAATTAGCACCACACGTTTTACTAAGTTGTGTGTATAGTGCACGTTCGAAAGAAAAAAAGTGTTTACATTAGAGTTTAGAAGTGTAGCCACACCCCTAGTATTTCTCTCTCAACTTTCTGGCAAAGCTGTACACACACACACATACAACACAGACAGACACACAAACTACCACCCACTTCCTACACACACAGATACACACACACCACCACCACCCAATTCTTCCCCCTCCACACACACCACGCCACACAGACAAACACACAAACAACAAACCCACTTCACAGACATACACCACACACACACACACACACACAAACTACCCTCACCACCACACCCTCTCACACTCCCCCTCACACATACACACACCACACATAAACACACTCGCAAACACAGGTGGACACACACGTACACACACACCCGCACACACCCAGTCCCCTTACCCCTCACACCCCTCTGCACCAAACACAAGCATGAGGTCGTTTAACGGAAACCACAAAGGCAAACGTTTTTATTCATCTCCCCCGCTCTCTCCTCCATCTCTCTCGTGCACTTCGTGCAATAGTGTAACTGTTCTTCTACTGAGTGGATCAAGTGACAATCACATATTTATTAAGTAAAAGCTAAGCAAAATACCCGGGAATCAAATGGAAGTGGACAGCGTAGTCTTACAGAAGATTGTAGATACACTGATTACTAAATATAGAAATGAGCAAATAAAATAATATATAAAATAAATAATATGTACACATAGCATTGCATGTTAGGAGTTTACAGATTCCAGGTGACATCGTGTGCAATGTTTTTCCTCTCTTTTCCTTAAGTGAATTAAAAAAAAAAACGGGGAAAAAACAAACAAACAAAAAAGAGAGAGATAGATATTGGATGTAAGGAAAGCAGAGAGAGAGAGAGATAAATAGACAGCAAGCAATAACATTAGTCTTGATAGAGCCTTGCGTACTTTTTTTTTCTTTCTTTCCTTTTTTTACTCTTTTCTCTCACTTTGAAATGTCCTTTTTTCCTCTGTTAAAATTACTTAAGTCTTATCCTCTCTCTCTCTCCCCCCGTGTAGGGTCATAAAGGTAATCTGCCATGTCCTCATATTTCAGATCAACCTATATCGACGGTTAATTTAATTACTTTGTTTTTATAGTAAGTTTGAGAAAAATAGATTTTCCTTTTTCATGTTTTAATCTACATTCTAAATATATAAGAAGCTGACATTTCAGTAAGAGGTAGGGGAGTGAATGAGAACAGACGTGGGAAGCAAAATTTGACACTTGCTGCTTTTGAGCTGTTTAACCTACTTGTTTGTGTTTATTTTTTTTTTTACTTCTGTCCATTTTTATGCTCTTTCTTTCTTTGTTTCTTTTTCTTTCTCTCTCTCAAGCTCATTCACTAACACCCACACTCTCTCTCGCCCATTGAAGTGGTTTTGGTAGTCCTGTGTTCCCATTTTTCGAATAATTCGCTCAGAACTGGCTATTTATAGTGCAGGTTCCGAAAGTACATGACTACAGGTAGGTAAAGACATATTCAAGATATGCTGAAGATCAGTTTATTCCCTCATACTGGGGCTGGGCGAGGGGGAGGAGGGTCTATTCACGATTTAATGGCAATCTACCCCACGCAGAGCCTGAGGCCAAGCGCTGTAGGTAATGATGCAGCAAAGTCAACAGGGCAAATATCTCATGATTTTTTTTTTCATTGAAGCCTGCGATTGATTTTGATATTGAAATATTTAATGCTCATCTCTACCTGTGGCCTGCTGCTGGTATTAAATACTTGATTATTTAGCACGCTATACAGCGGCAAGGGGAGGCAAAGGGGCGCGAGGGTAGAGAACTCGTCATCAAATATGCATCTTGTTTAGCGGCCGACGGGGTATAAACTGCATCAAGATGTCTGTGCACCATTGTCAGCCCGTGTTCTATAACTCAAGCTGACATTAAAATACATCTCTTGCGTGAACAATCAGGAGGATTTTTTTATTTTCATTTTTTCCGTTTATTTTTATGGCGGCCTGACTGGGAGTAGAAAAGAGTCTTTGATCCCATTTTCTGCTGCTTTTCTTCCTCCAACAATTACCTTGCAGTGCGAGAACCGTTTAATTTTAATTGCTATTTAAAGAAATGTGCAGTATGGAATTGGATTACCTTGAACCAGAAAATAACTATTTAAATCTTTATGGAGTACACACGGTTAATTTTTAACTTTTTTCTTGGTTAGAAAAAAAGATTATACGGATTATTTTATAAAATTATAGTATGGCATCTATTAATTCTTTTAAAGTTCATTTGATCTGGTATTAGCAGTTAATAGTTTAGAACTGTAATGATTACTATTTGCTGTTATTGAGTCATGTGAGTGTAAAGCGTGGTTGATGTGGAGATAGTAAATAAAAATGTCCGATATAGATGCTTTTGTGCTCTTGGAGAGAAATGAGAATGAGAAAGTCATTGTTTACTTGTAAAAAAGTTAAGATGGGCTTTGAAATACTTTATTTTTCAAATTGATTTTGTACAATAACACTTGTTATAGTTATACAGACACAAATGAAAAAATTCACACACATACACATAGAAAACACGCGCGCACTCGTGCGGACACCTCGTGTACATGTGAATCCTTCAAACGGCTAAAAATATTGGGTTGAGGAGTGAGAGGGTGGAGAAGAAATAAATTCAATGATAAAGTGACAAAATAACAAATACTTTGCGAAAGAAATGAGTAGGCAGGCAAGCAATCAGACAATCAAAATGAATCGGAAAATTAAATAAGAGCATTTATCTTCTTTTAAACCCCATCTGTCTCTCCTGGCTATAGTTCCATAGTTCTTCACATATTGTTGAGGACAACCCCAGCATAAACAAGCCCTAAGTCATCGCCTCTGTCGATTTAGTTGCCGCAGAATTATCTGTTTGCCAACCAGTGTGACGGACAAAGCAGACGTCCCCGATGAATGGAAGCGGCAGTCTTTGATATTTGATTTCAATAAAAAGCAAATATTTTGCTTGAGTGCTTAAGACATGCCGCGCGTTCGACTCTTGCAGTTTCCAGCTTCAAATGTGTTCAGGTTTAATGTTTCTGCATTGCAGAAAAACACTGAGGCCACTTTCCGGCAGGGATGGTTGAAAGGCATGTTTTCCTCCTTTTTCTTTCTTTTTTTCTTCCATCCATGTACGTATGTCTCGTGATTTCCACATGACAACCCCATGAAACAGTAATTAAAATAGCAATAATCATATACTGAAGAAAGAGTTATGTGTCACTTGAGAGTTGCTTTGAAAATCGGAAATTCGTGTACACACATCAGTGCACACAGGAAATCGTTCATTCTCAAGCGCAGCAAAGAGATTTATAAGATGCTCTGTATATTTAATAAATGAATGTAGAACTTGATATACCGTCAGCTTGTGCACTCACTCACTCACTCACTCACTCACTCACTCACTCACTCACTCACTCACTCACTCACTCACTCACTCACTCACTCACTCACTCACTCACTCACTCACTCAGGTCCACACTCGCGAAGGACAATGAGACAGATACCCTGAAATATCAGGGTTCAAAACCCGCTCCATCACTGTTTCTATTTCTCTGCTCACGACGGGGGTTAAATGCAGAATGTCACACTCAACAATAATCAGTGATTAAGAAGTAACCCTCCGACAGCTGAGCTTTCTGGAGGTTCAAAAAAAGGTCGAGACAGAATGTTCAAGAAAACTCTCACATCACCGAGGTCTCATTTAAGGTCGCAATTATCGTCGCAAACCACGGAGACCCAAATCCTGTTGGCCCTGGGGGTATTAGAAGGTCAAAGAGCATAAAACAAACTGTCTTATTACACCCACACTTGCCAATGTCATGCCAGGATCCACTCGGAGAACAAAATGGCGGGATCTCTGTGGGTGTGAGCTCACCATCCATCTCCTGTGCTTCTTGGTGCGCCTGCTGCTGTGACTGCGCGGCAGCCAACGCGATTTTTAATTCCGCAAATTTGCATTTTATTTGTTTGGCCTTATTTCCTAAACAGCGGTCCTCGGGCGCAGGCCACAAAGGGAAGTGTTTGGTTCCTGTTTTCATATTTTGATTAGATTAGTCAAGCTTGGCTACATTGAAATAAAAAGAAAACATCCATCCTTTCTGGGCTGTCTACGACGGGAAATCTGAACTGGCTAGACTGATTGCTGAGCTGAGCAAACAGTAGTGAGTCCAAGTTGCCGAGTCTTTCGCCTGTCATGGTCTAATCGTCAAGAATAGAAAGACAAAAAATAAATAAATAAAATAAATAAAAAATAGAAATAAAATATAAAAATCGTGAAACTATGTACAAATTTTAGGTGTACATCGGATATCAGCTAAATATAAAGATCAAGTTCGAGAACTCCGCATCATTGGTCATGAAGTAGAGTTATCATAACACAAGGATTAATGATGGATCGTAAGCATCCTGGGGTCCTGTGCATAAAGACATGTATGTACCTGTCGTGCTCGCTGTCCCTAGGTACGGCCACCAGGATATTCAGGGGCCTTTTTGTACTGATGGAATTGTAAAGCAAATATTTCATGACTACGACCCCCTCCATGCGATGAATATGAAATTCTTGCCAGCAAGCTTTGCCCTCCCTTTGATATGGTGCTCGAGCTGAAATATTGTTTCTTTTTTGGAGAAAAATAAACAAACACAACAATCAAGTACCCCTAGGCTTCTGAACACCAATTTCCAATTATTTTAATCTGGACAGATTTTTATCTTAATTCTTTTAACAAGTACATAAAAAACAAAATTTCCTTAAAATCGTATCAAAAAAAAAATAAAATAAACTACAAAAGTTTGTATCAGTTAAGTAGCTTGTAATCCGCGACAGTTTGTTCCTCGTATAAAGAATTATTGCTGATAGAAGTATTGTTGATAGAGGCCTGGCTTATAGAAGAAACCAACCTGAACTTGGCATCCCTACCCTCACCTTCCCTTAAGATGAAGCTTAATCACATTAACCGCATGCAATCTGTTTATTGTGTACACTTACAGAAGCATGTCAACGGTCGTTTAATGGACTGTGAGGTCACTTGAGTCAGGTTCCTTTGTAAGCTACCATTGTGTTCTTTTTTTCTGTAAACAATGTGTGTTATAAGCAGGTAGTTGTCTTCCTTCTATCGCTCTTGTTAACCCACGAAGTCTTCAATACTTCTATGTTTTAGAAAGCAAACATGTCTTTTCTTTTGTCACAAGCATACATGGCTGTTTACATTGCTCGGCACAGCGGATGAAACAAGTTTTAATGGAGAAATGTAGCTTTGTAGTGAAGTATGTTTGTTTTGTAAGGCAGAACAAATTTCT
This sequence comes from Pomacea maculata, assembly GCA_004794325.1. Classification (NCBI taxonomy): domain Eukaryota; kingdom Metazoa; phylum Mollusca; class Gastropoda; order Architaenioglossa; family Ampullariidae; genus Pomacea; species Pomacea maculata. The sequence goes on from SRHC01002888.1 coordinate 545,654, forward strand.
GTGTAGACTCAACATTGTTTTTTTTTTTTTTTTTTGCTGTTGTCAGGGTTTTGTGTGTGACCACTCGAAATACCTCTATATATCCAAAAGTAAACAACATTCTTGACAAAAATAAGAAAATCAGAATTCTATTATCAAGATTAGATTTTACAACTGCAGACCCAAGGTATCCGTCTTTAGAGATGCTTACAATGCCTCTTTTTATTTCCTACACATATTTAACGAAGGATGTGAAAAAGAAAGAAAGAATAAAATCCTCTAGGTCTGCTCAATCGATCTGGAGGTACACAAGTCGAGGTCTTATCAATATTGACAATAGCTGACGCTCCACAGAGGCACAATGCCAACCCACATCTTGTAGTTAAAATTAATTCCATTAATCCCCCGTGTCACTACATGACTGCTGTATCCAACCAAGGATCACATGCGTGGACAGTCACGTGGGTCTGGGAAAGTCCTCAAGATGGCCAAGCTTAACAGATGGCAAACATCTTTTATTGTCTATTTTAATTGATGGAAGGTTGAGATGCGGATTCAGAAGCACAAGGAGAGATAAGAGTAGTCTGTAGTTTATGAACCTGGCAATAGTTTGCAAACAGTGCTTTTCAGTCAAAAGACTTTTAATACATTTGACAAGGATTTCTATATCTTTCCGTGAAATATCCATCAGCTCATCCAGTGATGTGCACAATATTATAAAGTCTATTTCATTGTCGAGGTCGGTTTTGTGTTTGCCTATATAGGTAACCTGTGGGTATCCATTCTATGATGTGTAGCCAGTAGCCAATACAGCTTGCCCGTTTGTATACGCATGTAAACAAAAAGTTCACACACATTTATAGCATGATCCATGCTTTTTTTTATTTGGTCACCAAAATCCTTGTTTTCAACACGAAAGCCGAAAATGCCCACAGAAATCGGCCCCAAACAATCCTAAAATAAAGGCATTCTGTAGGGATGTTCTTGGAGTAGGAATACTGTGCCAGATCAGTCAAATTAATCCGGTATTCTGTAATTAAAGAAGGAAAATTAGTCTAAATTAAGCACTGAACAAAAGCTGCTAGCCTACCGCTAGTGGACAGATCTTACAAATCCTTGAGAAGAGAGAGGAGTGGACCGAGAAATGCAGTGGGCAGAAATAGGCGATGACTGAAACGAGAGAAGGCGATGAGACTGAGGACAATAGAGAAAGAGCGGAAGGGAAGAAGAGAAAGAAAATAAGTAAAAAAGAAAAGTATAAGAGAGGAAGAAACAGGGAGGGAAGTAAAATTGATGCAGGAAGATGTAGAGGAAAGAATAGGGAGAGAGAGCAAATAAATAAATAAAAATAAAAAAAGCGAAAAAGAAGAACAGAGAGCGAGAGAGGCCAAGATGAAACGGAGGAAACGGAGTTTTAACAATACAATGCCACTGTTGATAAAATATCGTATTTCCTGTAATATTTCATGGATCAGGATGATTGAATATGTTTAGAAATGTCTGGCTCGCTTGTAATATGAATGAACGTTTCTTTCTTCGCACAAGCAGGAGTGTTTGTTGGTGTAGTCCTCCAGGTGAGTCACAGGGAGACTGAATGTTGTCTCTGGACCCAGGGGCATCAGCTACACCTCCAACATGCTTCATCCACACACTTCAGGTGCATGCAGTCTCTTCACCTCTTTACACCTGTTTGTGCTTTTCTCCAATGCTATTTCTAAAATACTAAAGGAATAGGACAATTATCAATTGTTTAGTATTTATTTGGCTGGTTGTCTGTCTGGGCGTGGCCTGATGGACTTGTCTCTTGTTTTAAACATCACTTGCTTGAAACTTGTCGGCAACAAGAGCTAAAGTTTGCTTGTGGTAATGTAAGACAATGCTTTCAATGTTAAATTAAAATTTATTGTTGAGAATGAAAGAGTATTGTGTTACTTTATGTAAATGTTGCACAACTATGCTGTGTATGTACCTTCTAATTTAATGTTAATATTTGTTGTACTTCACATGCATGCTACTGCTGTAGTAATAATACATAATACATGAAGCTTTCAAAAGGGGAAATTATAAGTGATGTTTAAATGTAGAGTCTCTTTGAGTCGCGAAACAATTCTCTTTGAATATTTTAAATTATGCGTTGCGATGATACACACCATCCCGGCCTTACTCTTTTTTTTCACATTAATTACTAAGAAGTCCCGGCTTGGCAAGCTAAAACGAATTTACTTCATATTAAAGATAAAGAAATGGAAGTAACAAGAATAAAAGTTAATAAATTGTACATGAATGTTCTGGAATAGAAGGCATGGATAAATCACTATCCTGAAACAATTACAAACTAAAAATATGCATTATCTCTGAAGACACCAACGATAAAAGGAAAGGCAACATTTTTACAATTTTAAGATAATACACTAACTTCAACTTAGTCTCCAGTCGTATGCCTTACTCTTTTGTTTTATTTTTGTTACTTAATACTTAGTGCTAATAATGTCATAATTTGGCTTTGATATAGATGTTCTCTTTTGGACAGCGATGGTGTGTCTTTGGAAGTTATATAAGTTCATTTTGTCTCCTGAGCACAAGATGTGAGAAGGACCAAGCCTTACTTGTTACAGAGATGTACAACCATCAGGTGAAGACAGTGACTAGCGGATGTGAGATGGTCTTTACCGTCTGTTGCAGGATTTTGTTAAGACTTCAGCGGTGACTGATGTGTGCCTTGTCATATATGTCATGTCTTATAAGGCTACCACGCACAAACTCAATGAGGCTAAATGCCCGGAGAATCAATGAATATTAAATCTTGAGGCAGACTGGATAGTTTGAAGCAAGTTCTGGGACTGCCCCTCCCAGCTTGGTAGCAAAAGCACAGCATGTGAAGACGATATGAGTTTGATCATCTAGTAAAATTTTGGAAGAATTCCCGTGTCTAATGAAGTCAGAATAGTACAAAGTACTCCTGTCATCTCATCAAAAGGAAATCAATTTTTTTTCTCTAATCTCCAAGTTTGATAATAAATAAGTAAAATGGTGTATAAAGACATCAAGTCGGTAGGGTTCGATATAAATTATGAGAAACAATTTTATATGTATAAATGGAACTTTCAATAAACAAAACAATTTAATTTAAAGGAAAAGTCAAAGAAATGACAACCAGGGCTTATACTGACAATTTGCATCGTTTCCGTGCAACGTTTTGGATTGCAAAAATAATCATTTATCTACAATCCCGTCAAGCACAAGGTCTGGTGTAGTACAAGGAAGCCAACCTGGTTTATTGTCATGATCCCATCCGTCTATCCCACCCGGCCATTCATTGTTAATATCCTAAGTGCGGTCGTCGAAACGCTGGCATCGTGCGCACAGCTTCGAACCTAAGGACAGCGGGGTTGAGCTTGGCAAGAAGACGGGTTACAAAACTTCATACTTCACTAGTTAAGGTCAGTTTGTTTTCGATAGGCATACAGCTGTATGTAAACTAGGACTGTAAGTAAACTATTTGTTTAAATACAGAAATATTGAGCGGAAACAATTCACAGGTTTAGTATCTATCATTCTCCTCGCAACGGCTATAGCGCTTGTCACCAAAAAGCTATGGACTGGATGTCCTGGGTTCAGTTCTCGTATCGGGATGCTGTTTCTATCTCCACTGGCTACTATGTCGTGATAAAGCAAAACTGAATAAAGCATCAATTTCTCCCAAGTTCCTAATTTCCTTTCTCTTTTGCTTTAATACTAAGAACGATGGAAGAGAAAAAAAACCAGCTGAGCAGCGACAAAAAATAAATAAATAAATAAAACAAATAGAATAAAAACAAAAAAGGTAAAATAAATTAAAACAGAAAGGTAAAAGAAATAAAAACAAGAAAAATACAAATAATATAAATAAAGAAAAAAAAGATTGCTAGCAATCCTTGAATATTAACACAAGAACGGAAGACTTAATAAAGTAGGTGAAGGTGGCGCTGAGCAAATAAGCCACGCCTGATTAGCCGGACCTGACTGAATGGACCCTCCCATCTGGAGTTCCGTGAAGATAGATCAAATCACTGGCATTATTGCTCCATTGTATGCGCAAACATTGCTCCAGCCTGTCTAATCCCGACCACGCATGCGCGCAAACGTCATTCTACATCCGCGATCGTCCTCGGTCGACCGGTCACCTGCAACAGCTGCTGTCGTGGTCGTCGACGACACTTGTGAAGTCGCAGATGGAGCATCAATAACCGCTAAGGAGGAGAGGCAGTGTCAACATGTGGTTTAGTGGCTGGATGAAAGTTCGCTGGTAAATCACTCAAGGCTTCTGGAATTTTCGCTTGGGTGGATATAGTGAAATAAAGAAGTGTTGCAGTCACCATAGGAACGCGTGAACGCGCTTCTGAACACACATACTTTAACAACGATTCCCATCTTCGAAAACACGTTCAATATAATATTGCTTTGTTCAGTATCTCCAGGAGAAGAGACAAGACCAGAAACAGTTGGTAGACCATGACACGTTTGGTCTACGTGATTTGTACGCCATATTCATGTCAAAGATCACAAATTAATTACTTTTTATGGTGGTGCTTCAATCATCTACAATCATACAACGCACACACACACACACACAGAAAAAATACATGCTATAATATACTCCCGTTGATGAGAACGAAATTGGAGTAAATGTCAATCGAAAAGAACATCTTACAGCTGTAAGGTCATTGAGTTCATGTACACGTGCGCTGGTTTAGTCCCCAGATTTCCCCTACCTCCCCAATCCGTACAAAATAGGAATAAAAGGAGTGTGGGTAGGGTTGGGGGACTAGGGGTAGGTGGGAGGAGGAGGTGAAAGGTGACCGAGCCTGCAGCAGACGTTGACCGCTGACTTGACCCCTCTGCTTATTGGCGCATGCGCACACCTTCCTGTGTTTTTCTCGCCCTTTCCATGGGGATCTGCTTTTCCGGAACTGGCGAAGGAGAATGTGCTTTTTTTACATCTTTCCTCGAAAAATCTATCGTCTGTTTCTTGTAAATAATTATTTCACTGCTCTGGCTCAAGTACATGAACCCATTTATTCTCAAATATTTTGCAGAATAGGTCTTTGTTTATCTTTTAACCATAAAACCAAAACTAATTACTTTTGCGCTACTTATGAACTGAAAATTAATTCAGAAAAGGAAATAAGTATATCAGGAATCATCCTGGTTTCAAATGCAATTTAAATGATAACAATAAAACTAATTTCTTTGTTTACGTCGTATTTATTCATTTCAGTTTATCGGACAATAGAAAAATTATAAACGACAACAACATAAGTTAATGAATTTGTTTTATCGTCCAACTGATATCCTAATGTCTACAAAAGAAAAATAAATTTGCAGGCCTTTACACAACGCAAGACACACGAAGTACTATATAGTCCTAGTTAATACAATCATTTTTTTAAAAAAAATGGAGTGTAGTGAAGTGGATCGACACTCGCTTCATTTCTCATTGTTCACCAATACTTTTGATGAGCCTGGGGGCGCGATGTCTGCCTGTCTCAGCACGCGTGTACGGGTACCCTGGCCACAGATATACCCCGAGGAGCCCTTAATCGGCCCCCACGGGCACAAGGCAAATGTTGATAATCCGAAAATCGCAAGCCAGGAGCTGTGAGAAGGGAGGCGGATGCAAACAATAATGGCAAGACGATGAAAGTTTGATGAGGCCGGGCATGAGAAGCCGAGTGATGGCGCGAGGGGGTCGCGTGAGTAAATCAAAAGGGTAGGTAAGGTCGTGAACGTGGGGCCCGACAAACACCAAATACAAAACGGAAAAAAAAAAAAAACAAGGTAGAAAGAAAGTAAGAAAATAGAAGGGTGTGGAACTCGATACCATCTTCACGAAAGAAACGAATATTTGTCGAGGTCAGCCAGAAAGAATGATTTTATCTCTTTTTGTCAGTCTTTGGGAGCACGATCGTTCAGTTATTCATTCCTCTTCTCATTTCAAGTGAAAGTGTAAACATTTAATAAAACATGTCTTATCCATTCTCGATTTCAATATCAGAAGATATCTTTTTATTTATTAAAAGAGCTTACAGTGAACAAACAAACATACACACGTGCACACATATACAAACACGCATGCACGCAGGCATACACAGAACCAGGAAGAAGTAGAGAGAAAAGCGGGGCGGTGACAATAAAACAGATTAATGTTTCTAAGAAATTTCCTCAACCACAAAATCAATGGTTTTACTCTTTTATTTACATGAATTCGGTTGTGAAAATTTGACACGTGTGTGTTTACTGCCAAGAAATACTTATTTTATTTGTCAGATGGCAAAGCCTTTGAATAAAGCCACGTAGACAGGAGAATTCTATTTAACATTTATGATATCCCGTGCCTGGTAGTTAGCCTACATTTTGAGGAAATAGGTTGTCACACAGTTCTGTGACCTTCCAGCAAACATTTGTTTGCACGTCAACCGAAATTTCGCAAGTTTGTCTTTGTCTCCAATTTTTTCTGTCTTCCTATGTGTTTGTTAGCGCTCCTTTATACATGTGTGTCAACATTAATGTGTATGAGTAGTTCATGTGTGTAGGTGAGTCTGTACAAGACGTCTCTCTCTCTCTCTCTGTCTCTCTCTGTCTCTGTGCGTGTGTTCTCATAATAATCTACTGAAGTCAGATGGCCTACATCTTGTTTCCCACCACAGAAACACCATTCCTTCTCAAACCTCAGCCAACAACGGTCTCCCCTAGACACACGCCTTCCACAAAAAGAAAGAGCTCCCTGTTCCACACTCCATCCCAAACTTTAGTGTCGGTTGGCACGTGTGCTATCAACTTAACTCAATAAACGACCCGACCACGTGACAAGTTGGGGTCCTTAATGAGCTTCCAGTGGCCCAGTTGTTCCAAGTCCTGTGTTTAGCTTCCGGTTTCTTAGACAGAAGCGACGGTTCCAAGTCTATTATTTGTTCGTAAATTGCTGGAAGTAGTCAGAAAACAGTTACTGACTTCATTAAACATTCGCCAAGCGCCTGCCATTTGCAATTTGCTAATGATTATTGCGGCACATACGTGGCCTGCAGGCCGGAATACCCCGGGTGTCGAATCATGAGAAATCTCTCCAGCTTCGGAAACATTAAGATGAAGTGGTTTAATATTTAATAGAAGTTGGTTATTATCATTGCTTGTTTATGCAGATTTATCGGTGTAACTTGAACGTTAAGGTACTATCTCTCAATCTGTTACTGTTACATATGTAAATGTGTGATTGTTTGTTGTGTGTGTTCTAGTGTGTTTTATGTGTTTTATGTGTTTTGTGTGTGTGTGTGTGTGTGTGTGTGTGTTGGAGAAAGAAAGAGAAAAAGGTGATGTTAATTAAACCAATCAAGGAAGATGGTAGATAAGTTAAATAAATAGAGAAAAAATGAATTAGGTAATTTGAGTATAAATTTTAAGCCGCTCTTTTAAACACACATTTTCACAGGTTTTCTGTATTTATAATTCTTTTGAATATGTCTTCATTTGTTTAATAGGTATTCTATAGTAACACACACACACAATGGGGTCTGTAATGTTTATCTATTTTTTCTTCTGAAGAATAATTTTATTGGCGCACAATGTTTATAGGTTTTCTGAATAAATATTTAACACACTATATTTCTGTATTTGTCCCTAAATTCTTATTGAATTATGTAACATTAATTCTATATTTATATGTTTTGAATAATTTTAAACTTATTTTACAGGAGTTCTGTATTGAATGCAGCAGATACAAATAAATTAATTAATTTATAATAATAATTAATTATAAATACATTTTTAGTGATTCTCAGTGATTGAGGGACGCATCAGCAGCTTAAATTCAATCGAAATAAGTTGGATAAATTGAGTTATTTATTTAAAAATCTTTGTAGTGAATATTATTCTGGTGTGAATATTATTACAGGTTAATTTTTCCTTATGCCACTTTACACAATACTTTCATACAAAGTGCTTATTTTCCACTGGGACTCAATTAATCAAGAGCTGAACACAGAGCTCGGTGCAAGCTCTAGTACTACAACATGGAGCTCAGTCAGTGTGATAGCCACTGCAAGTGCCACCCGACTCGACAGGGGTAGCAGCCACTTCTGCGTGCTATCCCTGCCACCCGAGTAGGACCCTGGGTCTCCTCTCTTTCTGTCTGATTTGCCTTCAATGCATAATTTACCTTTTGCCGCCAGACGCAGCGGGCCGCCGCTTTCACTTGCAAACACAGCGCCATGACGAGCCGCGGGTCGAGATGCTGGAGGTGTGAAGGCCTGGCTTCTAACTTTGCCAGCGAGGACATGTGGATGGTACGAGGTCCCATAGTTTGAAGCTTTCACTGCAAGAGTTCATTAAATACTGTTTGTAGGCAATCTTGTGGCAAAGAAAACTAAGTGATTTCCGCCTTTTTATTTACATACATATTAAAATTGTGAGTACAGGGACTCATACATAGCAGTGGAAGAAGAACTCTCTCTCTCTCTCTTGGTTTGTGTGGTGTGTGTGTGGGCACGGATTAAGTTTAAAACTCTAGCCGGTTGATGATTTATTACGCTCACAAACCTACTTTTTAACTACTTTTCTTAAAATATCATTTCAAGCTTTTATCAGAGCCTAACCCATTTCCTAATATTGTTGAAGCGGAAAGAAACAAAAAAACAAAACAAAAAAACAAAAACACATAAACAAAAACACAAAAACAAAAAAACAAAAACAAAAACACAAAAACAAAAACACAAAAACACAAAAACAAAAACAAAACAAAACAAAACAAAACAAAAACAAAACAAAACAAAACAAAAACAAATAAAATAAATAAAAAAGAAAGACGAAAACCATGTGCTTTCAACGAACTTTACGAAACTGTTGGATGGCAAAGACTTCATTCTGTTCAAGACCACGCGTAGTCAAGAAAATTCAATTCCATTCTCAAGCAGTAAGGCGCAGCTCACACATCTTAGTCATTTTGTGTTCATAGTCATATGTAAATAACCATAGCCATGTTATAAAACTGGCATATAAAATCTAAGCTGGTTTGTCGTCTACATCTGACAGTACATTTCACAGCTACAATTTCCTTACACTTCTACCCAAACTGATGTATCAAGCCTGTCGCTTCACTCGAAGACATCATCCATCACAACAAAGACCGCGAGTCTTGTGACCCTTGACATCCGTTAATCGCTTTGTGAATAAGTTGAGGTATCTGGATGGCTGGGGTTCGGGTGGAGCACTTTACGGGACAGGCAGCAAAATCACCGATAATATTTTCACACTGCTCTCGCAATTACATCACAAGAAAACGAATACAGCAATTAGATGAACCTTCCACCCTGCTCTACTTTTTTTCTCCACAGACACATGCACGTGCGCGCCTAAAAATAAACATAAACAAACAAATACACAACCACACTCAAATAAACACAAACACACGAAACTGAAGACACACCCGCACGTGCACACACACACACACACACGGACACGCTCCTCCTCCCTTTACTCAAAGTGCTAACAGGAAACCCCGATGACAGTCATTTGAACAAAATGACGTGCAACCAATTTCCATCCCTCCGTGTTTCGTCGCTTCTTTTCCAATTTCGACTTCATTTCTGGCGAACGCTTTGTGTAATCACTAATTCCGACCCTCGCAGGCGTCACACCGTTTGCCAAATGAAAGAGCCGCCCGGTGCCCGCGCCTGGGACCCATTACGCGTCGCAGACGAGCAGGCCGCACATCAGGCGGAAGAGCGGGTGCGCGCGCCGAGGCCTGGTCACGTGACATGTTGATGAGTCCACCGAGGGGAGCGACGACTTGGCGTCGGGGGCTGCGCGCGACAAAGTGACAAGGTTGTGTAATCCCGTCATTTGCCTTGATATACCCTGCGCTGAGCCGGCGGATTTCCAGCCAGCGAGTTAAACGGGTGGGAACAATGAAAGGTGGAGGGGGAGAAGAGGTAATAATTAATTACCAGCGAGGACGTCCGCCGATGAGCAGGAGGAGATGATCAAGACAGGCAAGCATCGTAAAGCACCTCCAGCACGAGGGAATCAATGACCTGCTTGCACATATTGTCTCGCCTTCAAATGGAAAAACAAATTCCGAGGGTATTTTGCTTGACATACATCGGGTGTGCGAGACAAACGTCTCCAGCGACTGGTGACAATCCAATTTCCTTGTTCACGTCGTTCACTTTTATGATGTCTACTCATTGAAAACAGGGAGGAGGTGCAACTGGAACTGTCACTTTTAGTCCCTTTTTCCATAATGACGGTTAATACTGGGGTAGCTACCCCGGGCAAACAACTTTTAAAAATAGAATGTTTGTTTGACAAAGAAATAAAATTAAAGTATAGTGTCTGTAATAAGCAATATTATTTTCACACCTCACGATGCTGTAATATTGGTACGCGCATGCGCACACACACAACTCCGAAGCCGTAACAAATGCATTTTCACATAACCTGTAACGGTTACACGTTTCTTGAAGTATGTAGTTCTCATATATAGCACCTTTTTTTTCTTTGCTTTTTTGTTTGTTTGTTTTCGTTTGTTTGTTTGTTTGTTTGTTTGTTTGTTGTGTGTGTGCAAGCGCACTGAAAACCCTCTCGTTCTTAAAGTCGCTTATTGTCTCTGCAGTATGTTCTCACCTTCACGTTTCACATGAAACCACATGTCAATCTTTAGTTTAAAATTTTTACTTACTAGTGCATACATAATACTTCTTATTAATCCCCAAGTTTTATTTATATAATTATAGTATCACTCTAAAGACTGACTACTATGAAAGGATAAGGTTCGCGGAAGGAATAAAAACAAAATTTAGTAAATTTTATGGCATCAATTAATATAATTGAACATCAACTTTCAAATTATATGCGGCTTTTACAAAATTGAAAAAAAAATTGATCCATGATTAAATATTTTTGATTAATTAGTTTTTACACATTCACAAAGTAGACAAACACTGCAAATAGCTATACGATTGAGAAAAGTTCATGTAATGGCAGTTAATACAGTTTAGCTTTTCGCCCTGTAAATGCGTATAATTGCTGCATTATTGCCAGTGATACAGCCATCAACATCTTGTCATTCGCAGGACCTCATTTTCTTCTTCTCTTCTTCCTTCTTTCCTTCGCACTCATAAACATGCCACTCCTCTCCTTGGGCCACTGTTAATGCAACATCAATCAGGTTTCGTGAAGAAAACTTTAAATCCGTGTTTTCTTGCAGACCCTGACCCATCTGCTGTTCGCGACTTTTGTGCTGAAGAGCTCGCAAGAAGTTGGTGACAGCGTCGACAAGGCGCGGGTCGCAGACTTGGCGAAAATCCTCTTCCCTTGTTCTTCAGCCACTGCCCAGGTCTCCTGTGCCCCTGGTCGGTATCATCAAAACAACATCTAGAACAAGCCGACGCTGACTCCTTCAAACAATTAGTGTTTCTCTCTGACGGACCCCTTTCACCGCCTTAATCCAGACTTTGCATAAGCAATGCAGTTTGTCCCCTCTTTCATTTTGTTTTACATCGTAAACAGACAGGGCCAAGTGCCAGGCGAAACCCGTCTCCAGGAGAACATTAACTCGGAGAGGGTTAGGCGGACGTTTGGTCTTAATTAAAGGGGGATTACTCGCAATGGTGGCATTTCTCACTGGAGGAGGATGCCTGTCAGAGCCTCTGGCGTATGTGAAAAACCTTCATTTGTGTGTAGCTCCACTCCAACGCACTCCTTGGCCAAACTCTACAGGAGGAATCTTCTACTAGAGGTATAAAAATAACTTATTCCTCTCTTCCACCATCCGAGTGTAGCTCGTCTATCCAAGGTTTGTCTCCCGCTGTTAGCTGATGTACAAAATATTTCCTTCTAGCATTTGATTATTTATTGAGGTAAGGTTCAGTTGTAGTGATTTTGGTAAGTGTATGGTTGTCTTTTTTAATTTAAAAAAATTAAGGATCTTCTTGCTCGAAGAACTGAAACAGTAGTGTGTTTATTTAATAATACTGAACGAGAGGGAGAGAGAACGGTGGATAGAGATAACTGATAATCGACCTAAAACAGAGTTAATTTGGAGGAAAGAGCTGGCATAATTATGCTGACATGATATTTTGTCTTGTGAACCAGAATGGAAGAGCTATGTCTGTCTTTAAGGTGCAGACAAATTGTACGCAAATAGAAATAATGTAAAATATCAGTTTGGAAGTTTTCTTTCCAGTGGTGATGTATTGGTGTCTGGACCTGTAATTGTCAGAACTCTTGACTACATGGTGTGTATGTGTTTTCGCTTCTTGTAACATCCTCCATTTTTTTTCCCGTATACTGCACAGAACCTTGATTATAAACAATTTCTCATAAACACTACAAGACTCCCTCACGGTATGAACCAAAAACAACAGGATTGAACAACTTGACTTATCAACCAGGCTATAATAAGCATAAAAACACAGACAATTGAAAGGTTTTAAACAACAACACAATAAAATGATGGTAAAATTTGGCAAAGCACCTTTGGAAAGACTAGTCCTCTATCTGTTTCTGCGCATGACAATCTGTGCGTTCTGTTTTGTTCTATAAAGGAATGCGATCCTAATTTGTACCGGAAGGTAAATCACTGGTGCGGTACCCAAATATTTATGAACAAATGGCTGATGATCGATGTGAGGTACATTTTCCCCAAATCTGAGTGAATAATCCCCTTAGTTTTTGACAGACACATCTACAAACATCACCAGGAGGTCAACAACACTGACGTCACGATTGTACATGGAGACGGTTATGTTGTGAAGGTTTCAACTGTACAGCAAGGAACATAATGTTTACTTGACATATCCTGACCATGAGTTCTATTTTTTTCCTGAATAAAGTGATATTTTAATGTTTACCTCGGAAACAAACAAGGAATATTCATCCAGTTTCTTGAGGACAGAGCGTCTGACACCAAGCTTTACAATAATCAGTAGAAACATATTTCCCGATTCTCTCAACAAAATGCTACACAACATTGGAAACTGCTGTGTTGGAATTTTTCTGCACATCTCACGGAGCTGTCCCAAATGTTTTCTCACCACAGATCAGTCTGCCAGCAAACATCTCCATAATACTTCCCCGCGTTGACACATTCCCCTGACAAGTAAAGTACACTTGTGTGAGATTTCCTCGCAAACTGAAAGGCAAGTTCGACATAGACTGGCAGCCAGACCCCAGAGTTCCGGACTGATAATTATCATTAAGGTGCCTTTTTCTTTGCTGCTGATCGTGGGTGGATACTATATCTGTCACTGTTTTCCTCTTTTTTTCGTTGCTTTTTTATTGTTTAACGTGCTCTTACAAGCTCGATCATAATAATTTAGAAATCTCATGCTGCTGGTACCCAATAATTCGTTAGAATTTTAAAATATTTTCTCTGGTTAGTGGAAATATACCCACCATTCCCATTCTATTGCACGGGAGTAAGACTGGTCACCAGACAGGTCAAGAATGTTGTCAGAAATGCTGATACCTGTTGTTTGGGTTCAATATTCTGTATGTGTGAATACCAGTCTGTACCAGCAGACTGACCACTGTCCTTTTTTTGTTTAATAGAATGTGTTTCTCATATCATGTGGCTTTGTCTGCCGGTTTTTTCTAGAAATATTTCTCAAACAACTTTATTTACCTGTTCACCTTCTGAATTGCGTCTCGTCAGGGTGATACACACGTTTCGCATTCTGCTTTTTCTTGTTTTGTGTTTGACATACAGGGCTTTCGGGAACTGTTTAATGTAACACAGTTCTATTACACAGTGTTCGTTCAGTACCCTCCTGTCAGACCGCTGGTGGTCCAGTGGTTCAAGCGAGAAGCGCTTGTCATCAGATCAGCGATGATCGGTTATCGTTTGTTCATACCTCGGGTATATTGTTCTTTCTCTAAAGGTGGCACCTGTTTACATGGATGACATTGTCGGTGTCTTTATTTTAGAATATATCTACCCGTAAAACACAATTCTAGCTCAGCAACCGACCCTAACACTACGATTGTCTGTATCAGGTAACATTTTCAAAACGGATTTCATCACCGTACGAACCGCTGGTTTGTAAACTTGTTTTTCAAAACCGTTTCGTGCCGCCATGTGGCACCCTGCTCACTCATTCGGAATGAGTCGCATACACCTACAGACATTGTAGAGTATAGACATTCAGGTATGTCACGGTAATTTCATTTTTTTACATTCTCCGTGGGTATGCGAAGGAATGTGAAATTTTATTAAAATCATCCTCTGACCAAAGCCAATGTTTTGTTGTTGTTTTTGTTGTTTTAAATGATAAATAAGTCAAATAAAATTCAGTCGAAACCAAGGTGTGCATTCTTTATGCCTACAACTTTGCATGAACGAGCGCGCTCACTCACAGAGATGGAAGTGAGAGACAAAGAGAAAGAAAGATGGAGAGAGGGAGAGAAATCTTCCGTGCAACCAGTGTGTGCACAGACAGAAAAATAACTCCACGCTACTTATTTTATATTTCACGTGCATACACAACAAATAATAATAAATAAAGTACATGTTGGGGCATAAGCAGCTGCCACGCTACCAGCACTGAGGTCGGTTCAGACCTCCAGAGGTCGACTCCACCAGCAGGTCGCCTCAGTCTTTTCACCGATGGCGGACTGAGCCGCCGCGTGATCGGCTGGAAATCAATTAAATTCGTCTTAGTGAGGCGCACTGCGCGCACGGGCATGCGCAGTGGGGGCTGGAGAAGGTTGAGGGGGGATGAACAGCAGCGACAGCACAAGAGAGAGAGAGAATGAGAGAGAGAAAGAAATGAGGGGGGTGGGTGGACATACCTTTTGCTGCTTCAAGAAGGTTGGCTGAGATACAATAAGGGGGCGAGAATTTTTTGAGTGTGGATGTGTGTATGTCGGATAGTGTGGCTTGACAGCAGGACAAATATAAAAATATAGGCTCAACTTCTTCAAAGGTCTAAGCATCATATGGCAAACATATGGTAAAGCCTGCACAATCATAAATTGTCCATTGCATGATCAAAAGCTCTCTCTCTCTCTCTCTCACACAGACAAAGAGAGAGAGAGAGACACACACACATGCATGTACAAAGACAGAAAAAGTTTGCAAACCCACCCCTTCCCCACCATATACTGCATTCTCTCACTCCGGTAGCACACACACTTTGCCTACCCTGTCAACCTGTCCTCTTTTTCTCTTACCTCACACTCATCCTGTTCTCCAATCCATAAACAAACAACACAACGCTCACACATAATTTTGAGACAGATGAACCGTCGGACGGACTGACGGACACAATCAATGAATAAAACGTGTGCGAGAACGAAAAGAGGAAAGATCGTGAGACGGGAGACAATTTCGTTGATTACTTTTAAACATCGCGTGCTTCGAAAGATCTGCAACGGTGAAATGAATGAATGACAAGAAGAAGAAAAAAAGGTATATGATAAAACCACTAAATAAAGGTAAACAAACATGTAAAAACATCCCACAGAGACATCAATACAATAATCCTACTACTTCTTAATCTGTTAAGCAGTGCACAAAGCATGTGCATTGAAAATAAAGTTTTGCACACACACACACAAATAAAAAGTCTTGCAGACAGACAGACAGACAGACAGACAGACAGACAGACAGACAGACAGACAGAGACCTTGCTCCTCCAGTCTTTCCTGTCATGGGAGGGTTGCGCCCAGACACAGCCCGTGAATTTAGCGGCCCACGTTTTGCCATGAGGGCGCGGTGAGGCGGGACTAGCGAGGGCTTGGTGGGCAAGCATCACTCAAGGCGGACTGTATCACACCCGCTCCACCCCTGGCAAGCCTCGGCTACGTGGGGATGAGGGAACAGCAGCACACAAAGCCATGGCAACCTTCCAGGAGGGGGAGGGCAAGGACCGGAATGAGGCGAGCGTAGCAACACATGTGTCGCCATCAGAGGGCTCTCCGCGGGTTAATTGCTGGAGTAGGGGAGGGGAGGAAGAGAAGGAGAGTTGGAGGGTAGAATGAAGGAGTTGGGTGTTGAGTCAGTGCTGTATGCCCCCCAGGTACCACCTCTATCGACTTTTACTCATAGATAATACACAGATTATCTCGACACACACACACAGTCAATGCCACCCACACACACCCCGCCTGTCCAATATTTTCTGGACAGTAAATACCCGGATTGGTGGAAATAGTTTAGGCAAGAAGAAGCTAGAGACCTCACCCACAGTTAGTCCTTTAAAGGTCACTGATAAGCGAAGTAAAGATCATTCCTAATTACTCGAATTTGGGGGAAAAAAAGTTTCATCAAGTTTCCCGAGTTTTGACATCAGGGTTATTTAGAAACGTTTACAGACTTCCTTAGAACAAATTACAGATGTAAGTTCAAACTGATTATTTACATTTTTTTTTTTATTTTCCCCCCTTCTCTCTCCCTCTGTTCACTCTGTGTACTAATCTTCCTGTATTATCTTTCAACATGATTCGAAACTAGGTTGGAAATTTCCTTCTAAACTCTTGTTTCCATGACTTCCTCAACCACTGTAACTTTTCTACTGGAATACATTAGTCACCTAAGTTTTGTTCGGCCAAATGCAAAATGAAACTAAGTAAAAGAATTCCAAAATTCATGCAAAAATATCTGTAACTTTGTTTTCTATGTTTTCGCAAACGGAGGCTCTTGCAGTTTCATACAAAAAGTTTGAGCATAACTACGACTATCTCATGGCGCTTATTTCTGCTGACGCGCTCTACATAATCGTTTATTTGTTTGTTTGTTGTTTTAAGATATAATTGTTTGTTTTTCTATTAGAAGAAGAAAATAAATCTGAAATTTGTGTATTTTGTGGGCGCCGACTTCTTCCTTGAAGCATACACGTCTATCATTGGTTAATACAAAACTCCAAACATGAAACTCAAGTCAGAACAATTCTGATCACACATTGACAAACAGGTTCCATCTTCTCGACTTGTTATATCAGGGTCTGTGTGCAGGTCACTCCCCTCCACCACTCCCTTGCCCCCCACACACTAAACTCCGCCTGGGAATCTTCCCAGAAAGCCCTTCTCTTAGCACCCAATCCTTCCTCCCTCAGCAGCCTCCCTCGTTACCTTGGTACCCTACCTTTGGCGACACCTCCCTCCGTCTGCCCGGTGTCATGACCATTTGTTTTCATGTTGCAGTGTTGTGCTGGGCATCTTAACTGTTAGCATAGTCTGCAAGGATTAGCCTTTTTTCGTTCCGGAGCGAATCCCTTGACAAATTTTGCGTCCATCCATCAGTGGTTCCGCAAATTGCGCATTCATCACACCCGACCGTGCGGCTTGCGAAGCAAGGTTCAATTACGGGCAGGGCTTGCAGAAAAGGGACCAGAAGGTGGCAGCATCCAGCATCCCTGGCCATCAATGGCAGATAGCATGACTACAGACGATCGTCTGCTCTCAATAGTTGATTGCTTGCTCAAATTTATTGCCTGCATTTCCTTGGTATTTAAGTAACCACTGTCTCATTTTTAAACGAGTTACCCAACGTTGCAGAAAAGTGTCAAGCGAAGAAAATGCTGTCGTTCTCCCCCCTTTTCCTCCCATATCAGCCATTTTGTCGGCTCCCCCGAGAGATTGGAGCCGGCTTAGGACAAGAACAAAGCCGCGGAGATTCTCACCTGAAAAACACAGGCAATACCCCGGCTATAAGCTACCGCTCTTCCTGCCTCAATATACTGACTGCAAACGATCTCAATTAATTTTCTTTGCTGATCGAAAAGAGATTTCCCTTTTAACTGCTTGTCCGCCAGGGTGCGCTGACACAGTCATGCGAAAATCCATTTTGCATTGTTGCTTAGCGCTTTGCAAAAACTATTTCTTTATTGTGTTCGCACTTGGTTGTTGCCTGTTCATTTTCTACCCAAGTCTCTATTTATTTTCTTTTTTCCTCTCTTTTCCTGTCACCAATGAGATCCTGCCTTCACAACCTGGTGCAGGTGTCAAAGGTTTAGTACTTAGAAATGCTAGTGTCTGCTGTTAGGAAGTGAGTTGCTCAGCCTGGATATATTATGTCGAACTCTACAGAAAAGATAGCAATTTGTCTTCCTCTTTCTTTCCCCACAGAGAGAAACAAAGAGAGACAGAGAAAGAGAAGATGAGGAAGAAAGAAGTAAAACGAAACAAACGAAAATAAATATGAATAAAATAAAAGAGTCTACCTACATTTAATTATTAAGAGAAAGTTATGAAAAGTCTTTCTTTGTTTTTTAACCGTTCTTCTGTCTTTTTAGCTTTCGTGTGAAATGCAGAAATCTTTGTGACATGCAAAAGAAAGAAAGAAAAAAAAATCTCGTTGGCAACAGAGAGCTGCGGAGCTACGACAGGATAACACATCCCAGCGAAGTGACTCGAACATTCGTTTCGTATCTGGAATGTTCGCAGGACTGCTGCAGGCTGTGGTGCGTGTGTCTCCGGCCATCCCTTAAGTCTGCTACAAGCAGTAGTTTCCTCAATTTACTGATGCATGCTTCTTTCTTCTCCAATTAGCGAAGTTAACGGCGTCGTGCCCCCGGAATTTGAACAACACAGATGAGCACTTCACTCACGCCAGCAACGAGCAACGTCACCATCCCACAACCACTACGACGACCACCACCACCACCATTACCTCTCCTACCCATAAGTAAGCTACAAATAGTCAAGAACAAGTTCTGATAACTTTATACACAGTGAGTTACTAAGACTAGAATGTTTATTAATTATTAATTCATTATTGCACTATACTGGTTAGTCAAGGCGACGATTACATTTTACTCAGATATGTAATTAAAAAAAATTAAATGTATTGTAGATCAGACCAGGCAAGACAAAACCAAACCAAACCACTAACTACACCAACCAACCAACCAACCAACCAACCAACCAACCAACCAACCAAACAAACAAACAAACAAACAAACAAACAAACAAACACTAAACCAAACTACTAATTAAACCAAACCAATCCAACACTAAACCAACCAACCAACCAACCAACCAGCCAACCAGCCAACCAACCAACCAACCAACCAACCAACCAACCAACCAACCAACCAACCAACCAACCAACCAACCAACAAACAAACAAACAAACAAACAAACAAACAAGCAAACAAACACACACTAAGCTAAACTACTAACTAAACAAAACCAATCCAAAACTAAACCAAACAAAACTAAACCAAAATAAACAAAACAAAGTTAAGCTACTCTATTTGTTCAACATCTCCTTTAAATTTTCCGGTGTGTGTAGTAGATTACTGCAACTGTTGTAATTTGCTGATTACCTACACTACCCGGGTACAAAGCCGAGCATGTTAATGACCGTGCAAGTCTGAAAAAAGCACAAGAGGGACGACACAAGGTCCACCGAGCAGACGAACCAATACTCATTAGGTGGACGGGCCCGAGCCGGAATGTTTCAAGAGGGATGAGTGGTGTGCTCCTAGGTAGAATCGCAATTAATAATGCATAGCTAATCACTAACGAATGTTTTCTGTCTTCGCTGATCCGGAAACAGATGACGCTTTATTGGACAATCGAGGAAAATCGAGAAAAATTAGTTTGCCAAAAAACAGGTGTTGAAGCTGTAGGGAAAAAAATCTCCAGGGAACGAAAGGAGCTTTGCGAAATATGAGTCTCTAAACTGTCAACTGAAAAGTCAACATAAGAAAGACAGAAAGAAACAAACACAAGAAGGTGTCTGGATGTGAGTTTCGGCAATAATGATGTTTGTTAGATGAAACACATTATAATCCCGACACTTAGTTTGTACAAAAATATAACAAGGAAAGCTTATGGTTCGTATTCGTAAACAAAAAAACCACAAACAATCCCCTTTGTCATTTCTGTTACTAATACACCTCTAACTAGCTCTAAGCAAACGATTTCAGATTTAAACATTAGTTTTTTTTTTTTGCCCGCATATTTATCAACCTCTGCTGAAAGTGTAGAACCAATTACTATCTTTTGTATCCAGCAGAATGTTTCAAGAGGCCTTTTGGAACTCATGTTCTGTCAGATCGTTTCAAAACAAAAACCACGAAAAAGCCACACAAAAATATTTCCGAATGAGGCGGAATCGAGTTGGAAGGACGAAGGAATAATATTTGGATTTATGGGAGGCCGAACAATGGCGCTGGCTGGCCTGGTGATGTTGTTTACCGAGGTAATCTCGTGAAGTATATTAATAACCGTAAGGCCATTCATCATAAACACCATTAAAATTTGGTCGGAAAATGCAGTCTGCTTCAAGCTTATTTCTGCTCTTATATCTCTCTTTCCCATTCCTTCCTTTCTCCACTCTTTTTATCTCTTTCTCTCTTTTTAAAATCATACATGATAGAGAAGAGAGAGAGAAGGAGATGAAACATCCCGTATGATTTCTCAGACAATATGACATTACATAGAAAGAAAAGTTTGTTTTTTTTTCTTCTTCTTTTTTTCAAGGTGGGGCTGATAATTACAAATTGCAATATTTGATTTCACCAGACACCCTGGCTTGGAAGCTGACACTGTTCCACCAACAATGGCCCGACAATGGGCCGGAATCATAGGCTGGGATCCGGGCCGTAATCCTGCAAATGAATGCCATTTGTGGTTCTTGCTCTCAATGGTGTTTTGTCACAGAGGACGACAAAATCTGCCTTTCTTCCTTGAGTGTGGAGTTCGAAAACTTCACGGTTTGCTACTCTCGCACGCACACACGCACATGACTCACTCACGCACGCACTCACTGACGAACTCACTCACTCACCCGCACTCTCATTCACTCACTCACTCACGCACTTACAATTACTACTAACAAGCTTTTATAAACTCTTTTGTTTTTTTTAAAGTTAAAAATACAAAGAAAAAAATTGCATTGCAATATTTAGTCACAAAGTGGGAAAATCCACAACTTGCAAGTAAACAACCAAACACACTTAAATTCAACATGAAAACTTAAGAAGGAAAGAAACTTGAAGTTGGTTTTAAAGAATTTCATACTTTCCCATAAAAGTAAACAAAGCGGTTAATAATTATAGTAGAAATATTTAAAAACGATCAAACACTTTATAACTAATAAAACACAGTAGAAAAATGTTTTTAAATAAAGAGAAGAAACACTTGCTTGATTTTTTATTTGAGAAGAAAGTAAGAAATGGAAAAAATGGAATGAGTGAGTGAGTGACTGACAGAGACAGAGAAATAGAAATAAAACAATTATTTTATTAGAATTGATTTACCAAAGAATTCTTCTTTCTTACTAACAAAATAATAAAACATCGTCTCTTGTCGCTTGGGTCCAGCGTTGAAAGCTCGAGTTTCTTAACAGATTCGCACTGAATTAATTTCACCAGGTCTGTGTGAACTGATGTTCATAGATTTCACCAGAGTGAAAACATCTGAGTGATACTTGAAGTTTGCCGTAGTATCTTGAAGAATAACAATACAAGACTCACTTGACTCCTTATCCTTTAAGGTATCTCAGGGTATCTTTGTGCGACACATTGAAAACCTCCATTCTACTGAGGAATTACACATCACAGTATTCCTATATTAACTCCTCTAACTTGACTTTCTCGACAAGCAGAAAAAAACAAAAAACAGAACTGATGGGAGGACAGGTAAATATCGTTGTATAACACGATCCACGCCCAAATTTATACCATTTTCACACCGCCTCTCAAGAGATTTGTAGCGTGGACAAAAATATTTGAAAGGCAGACTGGGTCTCTTTTTATTCTTATTTTGTTCCTTTTTCTTCTTCCAGATTCGAAAGACGAATGATGGGTACTGTTCCAGACGGCAAGCTTACAATTCTGCCTTTGTGCCCACCCTATCAGCTTGTCTCCAAAGTCGATTACGCCACACAATGCGTTTTGGTCCGGCACCCAGACTGGCTCTAACCCGGGGGTCACTTTACCCACAGGAAATCAGAAGCTCCTTATGCATTGGTGTTTCAGCCGCCAACAATGGACTCCTGCGTAGGGTCAAAACCCGGGAGATTACGAGTTTAATGCGCCCCTGTGTGTAGAGAAGTCTGAACAGGTATTGATACAGCGGAGGAAAATTTGATGTTTTGTTCCGCTTTGTTACACAGCAGAGCATTGCATGCATTTGCAACAGGATTTAGAAGTTTGGAAAATATTTTCCCCCGGACGGAAGAAAATAACTACATGCACAGACACCATGCTCAGCTGGATCGGACAAAAGACAAACAGAAGTCAGAAAAGAAAGCGCAAATATGATGTAAATTTCATTTATACAATTTTCAAATCACTAATCACTTTCCTGAGATCAAACGCGCCTGGTTCCATGAGGTGGTCCTCCGTACGGTCAAATCACATTTGAAAAAAAAAGAAATCTCGTTTGTATTGTTGTACACAGATTGCTGGAGATGTTTGTCTATTATTTTCATGGATATTTATTGTCTCCAATGAACTAGTTTAGAACTAAACCTTGCTCTAAACATGAATAAATGAATTTTTATCAGATCCAGCTTCGAAATGTACAGACATCACGAGTGTAAAACAGATTTGCAATTACTTAAACAAATTGACTGCAGTTAGTTTGTCTCAAATGTTCGTTAACGATTATGAAAATGGCTCACGTGGGTTGACTTATTTTCGAATCATTTTAGAAGGCCAAAGCCAGATTGAAAGCTTTACTCCGACAGAGAAGGCTTTCTCCTGTTAATGAGAATCTTTTTAACGTGCAATCACCTGTCGCCCAAACTCAGATGATAATTCCGGTGGTTCAAATCACACGAACTAAACATTTTTGCTTAGAAACACGATGTTAGTTCCTCGTATAGAATTGAGTTCAGTCATTAAAAACAATTACATTTTAATTAGCTTAACACTGTTGAAGACATACGTTTGCTTTGTCCGAATTGACAGAAGATTTGTAAACAGTCGTATTTCTATTTTTTCCTCACGATATCACCTCCCCTCTTGTTAACTCAATCAAAAACAGAAAATACCTGTGCAATCAGATATAGAAATGATTAAGGAGGTGGACGCGTCAATCATCTAAAATCAAAGTCTCGTGCAAAGGTGAGAAGAAAAAAAAGTACGGAAAGCTACTTGCGCTATAACTTCTTTATTTCAAGGAGTCGTAATTAAAACGAAAACTGTCAACGCGTCTGTCAACACATCGGTGGCCCTCCTGGACTCCTTATGACATAACGAGCAACACGAGCCTTTTCTGTCCACCCAATCACTTCTGGCTGCAAAACAATCTCACCAAAGCCTTTGATGTAATTCAATGAACGTCAGACGACAGAAACACCGCCCGTGCCTTGTTTTGTCGTTTTGATTGGCAGCCATTCAATTTCTGGCCATACATGAAAGAGGTGCATAGTCTAAATTTGCATTTCGCTCCCCCAACACGTGCACCGGAATGAGCGATGCTTCCAACGGTCCTTCGAATCAATTCCTCCCAGAACGCCAAATCCGGGTGGACGCAAAGTCTGCTCAAAGAGTCTAGATATGGCCTTACGTGACACAGCAATCAAATATTTGCTAATTAAATCGTGTGACTTTTCTTCTTCTATGCTACAGAAATTCAATTGACCCACTGTATTGTAGAGCAAATTAAAAGCTTTGATTACAACCGGAAGGGGGTTTCTAAATTTATTTTATTTTGACGAAATTAAGAAAAAAAACCCCAAAAATCCTAGATATGAAGTTTTGGATTTTACTTTTATTTTATTTATTACATTTCAGTTGATGAAAATCAGGTGACGTTAGCCACTTAAATATAAACAAACTATATGGGCTGTCACTCCTGTTTGTTCACCTCTCTTGTTGACCATGTATGTGTGTGCTTGTTTATCTACCTTCGTGACAACAATACTCGAAACGTGCAGTGATGTGAACGCAAGAGCATAGAGAAACACTTGACTTCAAACAAAAACAAAATTTGTCTAGAAAAAAACCCAACAACAACAACAACAACAACAACAAAAAAAAAACAAAACAAAACAAACCAACAAACAAACTACTTATCCCTTCAGTGAAGCAGGCGGACATAGAAATAATCTTGTTTTTTCTTTCTTTCTTTTTGCTCCATTTATTTTTCCCCCCGCTCTCTCTCTTTTAGACACAGTCTCGTTCGCGACAGCACACATACACGTACAGCACCCGCACACTCATACACATGCACTCAGACTTTTTCTCTTTCCACAACCCTTTCTCTCTTTTCTTTCACTTCCTCCCGTCTTGTCCACGACAACACCAGCCAAGCAGAACCCTCACGGCAGTCAGGCGAGACAATGAAGCAGGCCCGGGTCTCCAGCGCGCAGGTCTCAGCAGCTTTGGACCACATTCATCACGTGACTCGCCCGGACGCCCGCGTGCTAGTCTCAGCAGCTTTGGTCCACATTCATCACGTCACTCGCCCTGACGCCCAGCGGCGGTGCCCCTCTCTCCGGAGCGGTGACGTTCGGGGCACTGGTGGTGCTAACATTTACACATGTCAGTCCACGTGGCCGTCGGTGCGTGCTGCTGGGTTGGAGGACTGCAGTAAGATGGGTCGTCTTGGAGAAGACAAAATGCTTGTGTTTTCATCTGAAACAATTGTATGAGATGTTGACGACAGTGACGTGACATGCATGTGTCCTTCTGTGAGACAATCACACACACAAACACACATACAATCGCATACAAAGATAAAACGAGGGAGGGACATTCCTAATTCCCAATTTTAAGGAAACGTAAATGACAGCAGAAGAAATGCATATTTATACCACTCCTACACTCAAAAGTAGTTTTAGTTCAAACCGTTGATATACGAGAACATTCTCGCATCCTCGTCATCTGGCTTTCTGACTTCAATCTCCAGAAGTAACATTCCTTCCCTGCCTCTCCCGGCATTTTCTTTTCAACCAAATCTTCAGCCGTTCCTTTCTGTTGACCTGACATTAATGTTCACTTTCCAAAGCGACTAAAGCTTCGATATTGTGGCGATATTCTGTCAAGCCGCTTGTATGAATTTTTTCTGCCCTTCCTTTTATTTCCTTAAGCCGCCACAGGAATCCGATTGAAACGACAAATATTTGCATGCCCTATAGAATGATCAGGCCACTCTCCTTAATTGCAAAGTAAACGCAAGGGGACCTTTGCATAGCGACGCTCGACCAAAAAAACAGGAAGGAATTAAATCGACTACCTCCAGGCCTCGCGAGAAAACGAAATGAGAACAGACCATCACGAAAAGGTGCAATTTGGTATGAAATACATCCAGACAATCGGTGACCAAAAGGAACCAGAATAAACTGTTTTCGTGCAAAAGCTAAATTTTCTCTTTGTAAGAAAATTATAAAAAAGGGAGATGATTTAATGTTCCATTCCTGCTGAGTTCTTTGTCGCACGAAACGGGAGGATTTGCGCTCAGACAAATATTTTGGATGAAATTACCCGGCTATGTTATTTTATTTATTTTACCCTGACACCAACATGGGGCTGAAGAGCACACTTTCCGCCACGCAGAAGCATATTTTGTGCGCG
Organism: Pomacea maculata; assembly: GCA_004794325.1. Classification (NCBI taxonomy): domain Eukaryota; kingdom Metazoa; phylum Mollusca; class Gastropoda; order Architaenioglossa; family Ampullariidae; genus Pomacea; species Pomacea maculata. Next base: position 571,141 of record SRHC01002888.1, read on the forward strand.
GATAACAATTCAAAAGAGCGGACTAACATTGGTCAAATAGGCTAAATTGGGCAGAGTGTGATCTGGACCGGTTGGCTGACAAACAAGAGCGCCTGGCCAAACTTACGATTCATTTCCGCCCCGAGCTGTCCAAGAGGGCGAAGAGAGGCGAAACATTACAGCCACTCGATTAAACAAGTAGTGCATTGACACTTTACCACTGGGCGGAGACTCCATGGCTTCAAACCGCGCTTTTCTTGCCCCCTTTTAACTCTTCTTTTGAGAGATCAACGTAGTCCGTTACTTGACTTGCCCTGTCAAATGTTAGCGCGCCGAAAACTGATGACTCCCTCTAATGGAACTCTCGGGTATTTCCTCTCTCCATTTCCTGTCTCGCCTTTTTGCTCGGGACCTCGCGTGATTCGGAATGTCTCGCTGGCAAAAGAACAGAGATGTCGATGGTGTCGGACACTGAACAGCCGAGCAGAGGCGGTCGTAGCTGCCAACAACGGCGGGGTCGTGTGACGTCATTATTCGACGATTGCAAGCGAGCGTTGAAGCGATGCCTGGACGGCGATGTAATAACAACATGAATTCGTTTCGTTACTAATGTGGATGACCAATTGACCTTTTATGTTGTTGCAAATATTAGTGTTTGTGTTAGTCTAGATTAACAGTGTTTGGATGATCGTGCGATTGATTCGCTTTGATTGGAGAATTTTTTTCTTTGTTTGAAAAGGGTGGACAGTCTTTACCTTAACCTCTGGGTCGTTAGGGGTGGGGGTTTTAAAGACCATAATTTTCTCGGGGACAGCTCTTTGTGAGAGCGGGGCCTAAAGCTTTACCTTCCCCTGGAATCAGGTAGCCATTCCCGACAGCTGGGTCAACTGAAGGAGGAAGCCGCAGTGCAACATGGGAATCGATTCGTAACGCCTCTCGATTCCGAGTGTAACAAAAACCACACACACACACATACATAAGCATACACGCACTCACATATGTATCACAGATGATGTATAAATTACCTAAAGAATGATTGTAACGAAACAGGTAAATGGAAAAGAGAAATGCACTACGACATCGCGTTTTGTCAGCCGATGTCTCACATGCATGGAGCAGTTAGGCAAGGGAAGCAACTCTTCTATTTTGTTTGACTAATCACTCAGTGCTTGCGTCCCATGCAGCAACCTCCTAATTTTTGTCTCTGCCATTATCGCTCACACGTTCAGTCGGTAGCGATGCAAGGGATATAACTGTGCTTAAATAAAACGTTATCGTCTTACTTCCCCTTATACCCTCTCGCTATGCAATAGAGAAAAAGAAATACCAAGAAAACAAGAGTGACCACTGTTACAGAGCTTCAAGTCATGCCAACTTTAGTACATAAAGGTCAGGTCGCGGGTAAACATCCTTTAACGAAGATTAATGTATTATAGTACCTGTTGTTGACATGGAAACAGACACCTCCGCCACGCACCTTACCGGTAATTGTAGCAGACCTGTCTGATCTGAGTGAGCCACAGAAGTCGGTAATGGTTAGGTCAAAGCAAACATCCTTTGATCAGTCACTTTCAGTAAATGTCAACAAACAAGTAACTCTGGGAAGGGTTACTGCGCATGCGCTTGTGTGTGCTCCATACAAAGTCACTGGTTTTGCTCTTCCTTCATAACAGGCTTGGGGAATGTTTTTTTTACTCAAAAGGTCATTTTGATATTTATAACATCATTTGCGGGCAGCACAACATTATCTACTCAGATCACCACAAATACCTTTTCGTAATTTTGTGCGCGAACAATTAGTTCTGCCCGGGAAAGCATAGCGAGACGACTGCTTGGCGTCTGTAAAATATTTGTTAATGATCAGAACGTGTCCAGAGAATACAGTAACAAAGCATTTTTATTATCCACAGCTTTGTTTGCGGTTGTGCAGTGAACGTAGAATAATAATAAAAATCGTGAATATGAGCACACAATACCTCCTCCTAATGTTCAATGCATTTACGAAATGTCCACACACTCACACAGACATGATTATCCTTTGTACTTTTGGATACTTGTACGCGAACTGTACACAGCACTTAGGGTAAAGGTCACATTCATGTATTATTATGTTCCAGTATCGTTCACATAGGCCGCGGGTAGCCTCCGTGTCTGTCCTGTCATGTACTCGTATGTGTTCTGTCTATCCATTAATGGACGTTCCGTGCTTGTCTCTCAAAAGTGATGTAGTTATAAAAATTATTATTATTCACTTAATATGCATTTTTATTGCTACGAAAATTGCTGCTAGATTTACTGAAATTTACGGTTGACTGGGGCTGGATCGAATTTTACCACCCTGCTGTATATGATTTGGAACAGCTTAAGACCTCTCGCCCCTGTATTCTCCTCTCTCATTCTTTCTCTCTATCGGGAAGCAGTGACAAGGTATCACATTCATACATCTCCCACCGTAAGCGTTAATTTGAACAGAATGGATCTAATCTCTCTATGTGCTTAATTTAATTTTCTTTTATTAAAGGAAAAAAGATATTTTGTTGCCAGGAATTAATAGGTGCCTAAGCTACGGTAAGTTTGTATCAACAAATAAATGTTTAGCTTGGAACGGACAAAGCCCAAAGTTGTAAAGTGGGCGACTTGTCATCAATACTCCAAAGTTATAAAGCAATGTTAGGACTCCTCTTAGATGTCTGTGTGCCCTTGGAGTAATAGTTATTGAGAGGTAGCAAAGATGCCCGTGGGTAATGAATCAGGAGGCAGTGTCCGCAGGGGCTAAGTATGACATTGCAATTACGAAACTGAACGCTTTGTTTGCCTGCCTGACTTTGCCCTGGGGAACAGACTCACCCTCCTTCACAACTACGGCCCCATGGTGGCAACTGCGCAGCGTTCATGTTGTGTTCCTTGCGAGGGACTTGGACCAGTCTCCTAAACTATTTAGTTTTGAAAGCCCGGATCGGTCTCTTCCTCCTGGCTACCCAGGTCCAAGTTTTACAGCATGATGGCAGCGACTAGAAACTTGTATAGTCTGAATTTGTTATGAGACCTCAAAAACAAAACCTCCATCAGCGCGAGCATATAAGATGTAGAAGTCAGTATGGACAAGAGCAAAATAATGATGAAACACCATCAGACAAAGAAAAGCGGAGATCCATATAAAAAGTGTACAACTTGGTGTAAGCAGAGTTTCAGGTACCTAGGTGCCACCATGAGGACGGCAGCTGCTCGAAGGACATTAGTTAGTTTTAGAATCAAAGCATCAACAGCAGAGATGGGAATATGGAAAATATGGAAAGCGTTCTCACCAAATATAAGATATACATGTACTTCTAATAAAACAGCCATTTCACATCTTATCTCGACCTGTCTGTTGTTTTCCTTCTTTTTGTCTATCTACTTTTCTTTTTATATTATTTCTTCATATCTGTTTCTGTCGCAATAGATAATTATTTATGTCTATCTGTGAGTTCACACGTCTGTGAGGCCACATATTCATACTTACGTGTCCTTTTGTTTGTTTTCTTGGTTCTAACTTTGAAGACATTGTTGAATAACACTTAAAGAAACCCCATCAAAACAACGACAACAAACTGGAGACGAAGAAGAGATTTTGGGAGAGGAGAATGAAAACCCTATCAAAGGGTGTTGTGCTGTTTTCCCCGGGCGACATAGGGAGGGCTGAAAGACGCCATTTCGATCGATCCCACAAGGCCTCGCGCGCCTGCTGATGAAATTGCCTCCCACCGATTGCGCTGCTGAAGTTCAAACGGCAAAATGAAAGGTTCGGGGTTTTTATTCATTAGCTTTTCAATGCTCATCTGTCAATATCTGACGAAAGAACGATAGCGAGGAGTTTGCGGAATCTCATGACCAAACACTGAGGAGTAGAGGCAGTGATGACAGCGGGTTGCTGATGCTGGGAGGAGGAAAGGCAAGGAGGCGAAACTCCTCTCAGACGAATGTAGTGGCATGCGCAAAGGTGCACGGGAATAACTTTCAAGCTATTTTTAAACCTCAACGAACGGAGCTTTCGTCAAAGAAGCAAAAACAATAAACAACTACAACCCACGTCCTCTACTATCGGCACTAGCAACAGTCTTCGCATCAACATCAATAAACTTTTATTTAGAGTGGACACGTGACGATGGTGGTAAGAACATGTTGTCATCGCCAAAGTTTTTACCGATAAGAAAACAAACAAACATGTTATTTTGTCTTTAAGACTCTCTTTCGGAATAATTTTGTGTCGTTTCGAAAAAAAATTCAAACGAGAAGAGCGCTTAAAAAGTCTGATGGAAGTGACCTTTGATAAGAACACAAAGACAACAGGATGAATCATTATTTAATTTTTAATGGAAATTATCTGCAAGGATACCAGGTTATTTCCGGTGCTGCCCATTAGGATTGCAGACAGGGTTTTAGGAAATAAGGAGTGTGGCGACTGCACTGTTTGCCGCCTGATTTAATGTCAGTGTTTTGACCACTCTGCTTGTCTAGAACTCCAGTGGAGCAGTCGGCACGAGAACACAGATTTTTATTCCGGGTGTTGTGGTGTCGCTGGTAATGTATGGTGCTGCCAGCCTCGCTCGGGTGCAGTCTCATGTGGTCTCATACAGAAGATTTGCTCATAAACGAAAGTCTGGCATAACATTGGACAAAGAGTTGAGAAAAGGTTTTGTTACAAAAAATATCAAAGTTTTAGTATTCTTGAGATATTTACTGTTTACTGTGTTTGTTGAATGATAGAGAGAAATTATGGTCGAAGAATTAGATTAGCGTCGTGTGGTGTGTGGTGTGTGCGTGTGATATATATATATGTGCGTGTGTGTTCATGTGCGTGCTCACTACTCAATTTCGATTTTTCCATCCCCAGCCAGGACGTGCAATAATACGAACTACGAGATTCCGATCTGCGCATGCACGAAACAGTTTTACTCAACCAATCACACCCGTGGAGCGCAGGGTGGACGACTATACAATTTGGCACGCAAAGTAAAAATCGTTTACGACGAGGGCAACTGGAGTGGGCAACAAAGTTCAACTACTTTGCTTTTTTTTTTATTTTTGTGGCAATTAATTTGCTTGCACTCGCGCATGTGTATAGTCAATATTATGTCACAAGAGTCACATACGGGACCAGCGAGTGAGCTGAGGGGGAGGGTTTGTGGGAAACAGTAACATCGAGGGCTTTGTCCTTTGTGAGAAAGTCGAACAGACACGGTATTGGTGTTTCTATGTCACGGTCTATGGATGTCAAGGACCACTGTGCGCATGCGCGTTTGTGTGTGTATGTGCGAGCGTGTGTGTTTTATGTATTTATTTTGTGTATTTCGTGTGTATTGTGTGTGTTGGTGGATGAGTATGCGAGGTTTTGTTTGTATCTGCGTGTCTTTGAGCAGATGCTTATGAAAGGTTTTGTATGTGTGTATTTGCATGCGAATTTACACGCAAATTAAAAATTTTTGTTCTTTGGGAATTTTAGTACTTTGGGAGGTTTGGTAAGGGTGTTAATGTTGAGTTTTAATAATTTTGGTAATGACTATGGGAGCTTTCGATAATTTTGTGACTTTTGATAATTTTGGTTAATGGTAATATTTTTGACAGTTTTGCTAATTTTCTAAATTTTGAAGCGTGTTGTCCTTCCCATGTTCGCACTTGCCAGCGTGCTACCCCACAAAGACAGAAGTTGGGTCTTAATCATATTGTAAGGGTGGACTACTCGTAATAAGTGTCATGAGTTCATCGACTTTACTAATAAAAAGTTTTGGCACATTTGTAAAACATTTTGTTGGCAGAAAAAGTGATGTAATAATGTCCCTTGTACATGTAGCATTAATACTTAGGTCTGAAGGTAACACAATTCTGACATTGATATACCTGTTCCGTTTACATGACGAACTGCACTGTATGCATTTGCATGTGTGTGTATTTGAGAGAGAGAGAAAGATTTATGCACAATGCAAACATTCAGGCACGCACACAACAATTAACATAAAACTATTAATCACCTATCATTCTTGTCCTCATGTATAGCTCGTTAGCTCCCCAACTTAACAAACAAAAGCACCATTCAATATCCTCTTTCTGCAAAGCCACGTCCTTCGTCTGAACATTTGTCACCAAGCCCTACATCAAGATCCAACATGTCGGCAAAAGTAAAAATAGGAATTCCTAACAGCAACATTATTGATCACACAAAGAACATCGATTACTTTGTCGAACAAACAAAACATCAAAAGTTTTGTAAAATAAAAGCCGTTTATTTTCACAGTGTCCAGACATTCACACACAAATCATGAAGCTAACGTTTATGGCAAGTTCTTTACAGGCGAATAGAAACATTGAATTATGACATTCCGATCTTTTGTGATGATCGATTGATTTTTCCTCTCACATGTGCGCGAATGATGATGGAACGAGCTCTGATTAGTTTTTTTCTTAAGTAGGCTTCAGAAGGAAAATATTAATAAGTCGTTATTGAATGTGGGGGTCGTTTGACAATACACCAGTTTTACAGTGTGTTGATGGGAAAATCATGTTTGTAGGCTGAGATGCGAGACAATTCATATTTCTTGTGTGTCTTCTCGAGGCTGAAAATAATTAACATGTGTATTTATGGGAAAAAATACTCGAACGTTCATAAATGATGCACGAGCATGACTGCCTGAGTGACTGAGTGTGTGAGACTATTCCTTTCAAGATAAAACCAAGTATTTGTGTTTAGAGTGAGTTTCAATCAGTATCAGATGCAAATTTTAGCGGTCCATCAAGAGGTTCTTACATCGAAACATCACAGTTCTCTGGTTTTGGAAAAAAATTGTTTCCCGTCCTAATGAAATGTATGCTGTTGACTGGACATCAGAACTTTCTTTCTCACTGGCAGTGGCTTTCATAGAACACAGTAAATGGTAATTAAGTCAATCTACATGTCTTTAAAAAACACAAACAAACAAATTTGAGGGGAAACTAAAGACATTGATTATCGACACAGACCTATGATTTGTCATCGTGTCTAACTCTTGAGTTAAACTTCATGCATGACTCGGGTTGATGGTTGACGATTTATGTTTATTATGTTCACAAGTATAAATACATCTCGGTTTAATATTTAAACCGACGAATTCTGCGTTCTGGCCTTTCACACACATTGATTGCCAAATAATAAGCATACCTCACGTGTAACAACAGACCTATTATCATATTGTAAACAAAGAAACAATAAAGACACACAGTATATCAACAACGTTATACAAGGTTATTTTACAATGAATCAACCGGAACCACTTTCCGGTGCATGGTGAACGATTTTAATACAACAAAGCAACATGCAAATTTTATGTACCTTGGGTGGTTTTACACTCAGATAACTAACCTGCATCCCCTAAAACTGGAAAGCTTCTAAAAATAGTTCACAAAGATGCCAAGAGGGAGTACAGCTTTACTAGCTCATGAGAAAAGGAAAGAAAGACAATAAAACTATTCCAGAGAAGTAACACAAGGACCAGGTTGATCAGATGTGTGTATATGTAAGGCCTCATATGAATCGACGAACTTTGCTTAGTTGACCTGTTTGCTCACTCATCACGTGTTCATCGTCTCCAACAGTCATCAGTCTCACGATACTGCAGACGGGAAGAAGGATAAGAAGCAAAAGTTGTCTGCAAGAAAATCATGAAGAAGTTCGATACTGTCTAAACCTACCACAGAAATACAGACGAGCAGAATTTATCAGAAAAATATATATAGGAAATCGCTACAGGAAGAAAGGAAAGAAATGAGATAAAGATGTAAAAAGATGCCAGAAGGGTGGAAATATTACAGAAGTGGATTTAATCACAAGTGACGCATGAGCTCCACCATTCCAAACTTGTCCTCAAACAGCAAATAACAGAAATTTCAAATAAATGAACCAAGAAATGTTTTCTTCTTCCTGTTTCTTTTTAATCAAAAAATTTTTACGACTTGGTAGGTAATGTCCATTACAGGAAAAAACACAGGAACTTGTGTATTTGTCGTAAAAAATTCTCAGTGAAAAAGGCATCACGAATCTTTCAAAATATTTCTATATATATTTCGTGCACATCTTCTCAAGCTGAGACGAGGAACAGCGGTGTGAAGGAAGCTGGTGGAATATTTTGTCAGCTTATTCCAGATGCATGCCAAGTCATTTTGCCTGCTCCAGACAACAGATGGGGAAAATGGAAACTACGTCCGACTTCATTTATCGGAGAAAAGAACAATTCTGACGTTTGGCCAATGGCGAGATCCTTCAACATTTATTAGGGAAGTTCGACTGTCGAGACGATCCCCACAGTCGTGTTCCAGACACTTCCATCCCTGACTGCTTCTCTTACGAACGAGCTTCATTCTGCTCAGGACGAGAAAACCTTGCAATGTTCACTTGAACTTACTTTAACAACCTGTCCTTTTAAGCTTCTGAGGCTAAATCTTTCTCCAATGAATTGTTCCTTTGTGTGGTTTGTACTACGTCCACAATGGAAAGAAGAGATAACTATAAGGGAGAGGAATGCAGCTGGAAATGGAGAAGTAAGGAAACTCCCTTCGCACTGAAAAAAAAGCAACAGAAAAAATGTTTTCTTCTGATAAGAATTTTAATCTACATTTTCTATTTGATTGATTGATTGGAGTGACCGTCATGTCATCAGCAATCACGATGCTGTTTTCAGTTAATGCTAAGTGTGGCACTAAGAGCAACAATGAAAATTCAGTTTCTAGTGTGTTTTAGTAAGTAACTAAGAACAAGAACTCAACCCACCGCCTCTTGCTCTTAGAAAAGGCAAAAATAGTGATGATGATATTTTAAATCATAATTAATCAAAATAAACCACAATCGGACTAGAATGGACAATCAATAAGGGAATTGATAAATTTACAATTATTCATTAAATATATCAGTAAGAAAGATAAAGATAAAAACCGTATAATGATAAAACCAATTTTATTAATAGTTGTCTTTCATGCTTGTATACTTCACATACTAAGTACAACAGACTCAGTCATGTACTATGTACGTGGCAAAATAATTTACCATCATATTGAGAATCAAACGAAAAAATCGCTGAAAAAAGTGGATTACAAAGGGTTGATCCCTTGCTTAAGAACTGGAGCCGTATTCCTTTCATCTGAAATCGAGATTTGAAGATCGTCAAACTGAGAACAGTAATGACAAAATGTCACCAGGGTTCGCGATGCACATACATGGTCGAACGACAGACTATTGTCTTTGTGGAAGACTAGCTTGGTTCTGGCATTGCCCTTTACAGACATCGTACACCATTCTTGTGCTGCCAGGATGAGAGTCTTGCTACATGGATTGAATAATCGTGGCGGGAATCCTTCTCGAAAACATGCTTTGGACATGTAAACGCCTTCGGTCCTACTATCCCTGGTTCGTATACATCGCCAGTCAAAGTACCCTGTTAAATGCTAAACAGAAATAGTCAATCCTCACAGGCAGACAGCCACTGTCGCACCCCCAGAGAAATTATTCTTCCACAATTGCACAGTTCACAATTGCACCGAGATTGTGGAACCGGGGATCAAGCTATTGGTCTTGGCCAGAACAAGGTCCTGTTTGTGGCTTCCAGCCAGTGGGACATCTACATGGCTTCCTCTCTCGATTGTCTCACGAAAGAAGGGAGGCAGTAAAACTTGCACGTTGAACCACTTGTTAAACTGCTGCTGATTTGTCTCAAATGCTGATTGAGTGATGGGGAGACATTAAACTTAAGGAAACTACCGAAAAAAGCAGCAAAGACTACATGATTGCAGTGTGCTCGTAGGACGGAGAAAAATCAACGTGTTGTGACAAAGGATGACAACAGTTTATTGAAATACACAATCACGTAGTTAATCACGTAATTACACAAAGCTGGAGGTGCGGTAATTATATATAGAAAATCGCACCATTCGGATGCAGTCTGTTCAAAATGAGACAAGAGGATATCATGACAATAAATAGCGACATTGGTTTTTAAATGGAAAATTAAAATAAATACGAAAGTGATTGTTGTAGATGGTGATGGGGTTACAAGGACTCTCTCTGAAAGTAATTATTCTTTGGGTCGTTGTCCTAGAAATGACCTGCTAATTAGAAGGAACCTCTGACTTGGACGTATAGTGGGTGATGACAAGACTGAAAATTGAATAGTGGAGACACACAGGTATGTGCAGAAGCTGTAGTAAAACATGGATGTAGAAACAGGTAATCCTAGTCGTCTCCAAACAAACAAACAAACACATTCATTCATATTACAACACACACACACATACATATGCATGCATAAACACACAAACACACAAACACACACACAGGCCAATCACAAGAGACGACAGTCACAGAGCCATGGATAAAAGTAACGGAGCAGACAAATGGCAGAAGTGCTGAAGGACGGATGACGAGATTGTTATAAAGGTGATTAAAGAAGATATGAAGAAGATATGTCCCAGTCCTAACAATAATTGCAATAAATTGTTTAACAGAAAAGGCACGGAACACAGCTAGCGTGCAATTATTCCAGTAGATGATGGTGCAAAGTTTGCTGATGTAACAGAGTATAGAAGCCATGGCTAAGTAGGTACAGAAGCTTTGCTTACTAATCACAGATAAAACAGTTTAGCAGAGCATGTTACCTGTGTGGGATGTTTACACGATTGTTTTCAATGCCAGTCAGGAGCTTTGTCTTGCATCAGGCAAGAGAAAAGTTAAAATTACATTTGATGATGGAACTACAAAGAAATAAGCTGTTTGTAAAACTTGACATTCCTGATTTCTGACAATTCACACAGGAAATAATGACACAGCCAAATAAAATCCGCTATGTATGGCTAATTCTCATTACCTTTAGAAAACTTTTACATCAACAAAGTAATCGGTCCTAAGATTACCCCCACCAAAAAAATAATAATTGAGTAAACGATAGAAGAAAACGAAAAAAGATCATGATACATAAATACATTTTAAATAACTTATGTTCAAATGTATTTTTATTTTTCTTCTATTATCTGAGCGATGAACTGGGGTGTGTCCTATGTCATCCAGGGTGGGACGAACGCACTCGATGTAGAAACAAGAATACAGTTCTTATTGGAGTGACATCATCATTGTTCACACTTCGGGAGATAACCTACATCACGTGGGAAAATGTTACAAAAGAAGGATAACTATGCATCCCTTCTTAAGTCATCCATTATCAAGCACATTATCAATAACTTCTTGTCGCAGCAGTCACATATTTTCACAAATGTTAGAAATTACTCCTTTTCAGAAATGAGTTCTAATCCTCTTGTATTCACAAACAATATAAGTTGTTTTTATTTTCACTGCACATCATGTCTAGCATGAAATTGACCAATAATTTAGGAATTAATCGAACTTGAGGAGTTAAATCAATACTTCTCAGAAGAAAACTATTCTGTTTTGCCAGGTATTTGTTCTTTCTCCTTGCCTCTCTACTTTTGTTAGTCTTTCTCCTTCATGTCAGAAATTTCAAAAAAATCTTTTTCGCCGCAAAAGGCATTTTCAAACTCATACTGTACTTATTACAATAACTGGGAATTCTCTGATTTATTTCTTGGACACAAACCCAAAAGCAAGGCATTACAGTTCACACTGGAAGTTTCATTTCTATCCAGGAGAAGCCGGTTAAAGTCTTTGTTCCCTCCTCTCCAAAGGGCAAATCAAACATGACCATTGAGCTGTCTCCCAGGTGTCCCCGGTTTCTGACACTCCGATATGAATTCACACAATTCTTTGTAAATCCCACACAAGTCTCGGTTTTTAAGTTTCATGTTTCTAACTGCAAGCAGTTCTCTGAATCAGGGACAGTTCACGAGAAAAACTAGTTCCACAGCCGCTGTACAAAGGCCAGAAACAAACACAACTGGACCGCAGGACAGAGGTAGAACTATGAGATGTAATGGAGGAGTAATAAACGGCACGGTATTGTGAGACATATAAAGAAAACACCACCTGATATCCCGTTTGTAGTATTTACCTTACTTCCCCTCCCTCTTTCCCCGTCCCTCCATCAATGTGTCCGATGTGTTTGTGGCGAAGCTGATGGCGGGTGGTTGCCAGATCCTTTATCTCTCATCCCCACCCCCAATCACCACCACTCACTCCTGACTGGAATGTTCAGGAAGTTTTCTTCTGCTGTTCACACACAGACGACAATCTATTTACTTCGATCTTAGGAAACATGTCACAGCTTCATCATGTTTGTGATGTGAAAGTGAGCCAGCAGCTACCAGAGACCTCACTGAGCTCAGGTGTTGTGACAGGTGATCAGGTTACCACTGGGTCTGTCAAAATACCTGTGGCACTTGTGTATTCATTGTAGTGAGCTTTTCACCCAAACAGGGCATGTCCGGGGAAAAGATTGGGAAACAAATGTCAGCCATACAGGCTCCAGGTGGACAATGTCAACATCAATGAGAGACGGACAATGAGCAAAAGGGACACAACTGTGAGGCAGTGTAGTCTGTGGCTGGCATAGCTTGAAAGACGAAGACGAGCAGATGGAGTCCCCTTGCTTCCTTTGTCGGTTCCTGTAAGAAGTAGATAAAAAGCGGCTAAAATAGAATTATTTCCCCTTAAAATTTCTTATTTAAATTAATTAGAAGAAGAAGAGAGAAAGAAAGAAAAAAGAACATGCCGGAAGGAAAGAAAAAAATGAGATAAAAGTAATCTAGTCTTTAAATTTTCTGAAAGGAGTATTTTTTTAAAATCTTAGTTAAACTTATAAAATTTAGGGATGTTTGAGTTTCTTTCCGTTGTAAGATTTAGAAGGGTTTATAACTGACTGAGTTGAAGGTGATTACGAAAAGAAAGAACGTATCAAGCATCACGTGACACTGAGCTGTAGGAACTCGTCCCATCACAGTTGTAATTCACACTTTGGCCACCAGGTTGGATTAAATCTTCATTCTGTTTACCGTTGTGTCTTTGGTCACCAAATTGGTGGAAATCTTCATACTTTTGTTCATACGTTCGTCGGCTTGTCTTCTACTCTCACAGCGCCACCTATAAAATCCCTTTCCTTGGTTTCCCACCCGTGAGTCGCCAAGTAACGAATTACTGACTTATTCTTCTTTGATTTTTTTTTCTGTTTGTTTGTTTGAAGCTGATGTATGGGACAAGTGCTTTTAGCTAAAGACGATTTTTCAGTGTAGGGGGTCTTCGCGGAGAAAACGTGCGAAAGAGAGGAAAGGGGTTAGGTGGGAAAGGAGTAGAAGGTGGCTGGATGATCAGTGTTATCTTTGTTATTCTCTATTGATATTGTATAATGTAATATTTGTATTATTTATTTATATTGTTACTTACTGAATGTTCATAACGCTTTTAGAACTATCTTTATTTCATTTATGTTCAGGTGCTGCTATCGTTATATTTTAAATTCGCCTTTTTTGGGCTCCATGTTTCTCTTGAATTTATATCAAATTAAAATTTAGATTGTTTTTCTACTATTTTCACAGTTAATGACAGTACAGACTGACAGTTTTTTAGGTGGATTCAGCTTTTACAGTTTCTTAGTCGTCAGGAAAGTTTAGTTAATAAGCTTTTAATGACTTTTTGTGTAAAAACTTTTAATCTAGTTTGAATTTGCTTAAGACCTTTTAACGTGTTTTTTTCTCTGTGGGACTTTGTTTTAGCCTTTTATCTCCACAGCTGAGTGCAATAGGATGTGTGTTCCTATTTAGATATTCTCAGTGTAGTCTGGTTGTAGCTGTTTTCGTCTGGTTTAATTGTAAAAAAAGGAAGGATAATGGCTGGACTGAATGTAACTTTGATACATCCATCACCCCAACTTTTACACCTTTACTTTGTTTGCGACACTTTAAAGTCAGTTATAAATATGAATGAACAGCCATATGTGTTTGCTTTTCCCATAGACTGATACATTAGACTGTACACCATTATAGAAATATTGTATGGACGATTCCTGGAAAGATCGAGAGGAGGGAACATTCGACATGACAACATGGAGTTATTCATGTTATCAGTATCAGGGACAGACATTTATGTACACAAGGGCTTTTGTAGTTCATGGAAAGCATAAGGGAAGGGTTAACTAAAGAATATATAATTTTATTACATCAGTTACTTTCAATCAAAATGTCGTTTCAACAGACGCTTTATTGAGGGCATCAAAGTAGATATTTCCTATAAACATAACATCTGAGATAAAATTTTCCAGGACCTCACTAATCTGAACCATAACGGACTGTCCCCCACTTTCACACAGTCTCGCAGCCTCCATCCAGGGAAATGTCCTTATGCTTTACAAGAATTCACTTTTCCGGATGGCAGAGAGGGAGGGAGTGAAGGAGTGAGGGTGTGAGAGCCGTTTTAATACCATGTAGTGCACGGGGAAGAGGAAGATGCAGACTCCCGTTGGGAGTGAACAGAAGATATAAATAGTAACAGATGCTATGCCATGGGCTATGCAGGAAGCGTGAAACTGTGATAGTTATCTCTGGAATCTTGTCCAGAGCAACTCACCTCCCGAGCTTGCCTCTCAAGTTCTTACGAGGAAAGAAGGAAGTTTGAAATTTATTTCAGGACCGTTTGTGTTTTGTCAAGACTAAAAGGTTGTAAGAACTGTCTGCATCCTGATTGTCAAGATTTTCTCTTCTTAGTCGCCAACATTTTTCCTCTGCTGAATCACGACACTCAGTTCTTGTCACACGATTCCTCTTTGCGGTTTCTATATCTGTCTTTTATTTGTCCTCTTTCACTAGTCATCAGTACTGTTTATTCTTCCGTCGTTCATGTGTTGTTCACGTTCAGTTCTTTCCTCGAGGACTTACAATCGTTAGTATGCGCTCTATAAATCATGCGCTTATTATTTATTATTATTTATTAGTTTAGTTCATTTATTTACTGTATCTTTCAGCTTTATAGCTCGATACAAGAAACAAATCCAGTAGCAGAGTCGTCCAACTATACAAACAAAGGGAACGAAGAAGGGAGAGACGGTGGGGAAAAGAAGATAATTATATATTTTTTTTCAAATCTCTTCTTAATATTTGTGACAGAAGTAGATAAAGCAAATTATAATTTAACAATTTTTTTACTACTTTTCTTTCTAGCTAAAACTCAGCTATTATCACACATTGAAAGATGGAAACATAGTTACCTCTCTTGACATTGTAGGTATCGGCTGAAACAAAGACATACAGTGTGTTACAAATGTCTCTTGCTGTTACAAGAAAACATCAAAAAAAAAAAAAAATGAAACAGAAGAACGACCCTGGTTGACCCGTGAACTTACGATTGAAGTGGAATGTCAGGACCTTTATTCATCTTGAGATGCACAAATGTCTTTTCCTTCGCTGCCTCATCTGTCCTACTCTACAAAGTCAGCTGTTGTAAGTACGCGGCGTGACACGGGTTTCGAACCACCAATGTGCAGCCTTTGGGTTCTGAAGCCGTTGTTCTAATACTCAGCTGATATCCACTACCTTCCTGCTCATACGTCGAATCATTTTTACTCATCACATATAAGGATCCTTTCCTAAATCATTATCAACATTAATATGCGTATATAAATACATATAGTGGGTGAGTATCTATATCCATATAAGTTAATAATAATAGAAAAAAAATGAGACATTAAACAATGTGAACGTCTTTCTCTCCCACACACATGCGTGAATACACACATAGAGAGATAAATATAAATAAGACAGAAAACATTTACTTGCGTTGGTACAAATAATGAGCATTTTCAGGGATGTGGGAGAATTCTGTTTCTTTGTCTTTCTGTAACAACCCTGTGCCATCTCCTCAGGCCCTTTAAGAGAGATAGAGAGACAGAGAGAGAGACGGAAGCAGAGACACCCGTGCAACGTGATTAACAAGTGGACAGGCTGGCTGGAGACAAAGAATGCCCATGGGTTTGTTTTTTTTTCTTTCTTGCTTCGTCTGCTAGTAAAACAAATAGGACAGGTTGTCGAGCTGACTCAATTTCTTTTTCAATCCAAAAACTGATGTTCTTTCTTTTTACCTTTTAGGTTCCGTTGTTACACATATTTATCTACCATGTCGTTAGTCCTTGTGTGTGTGTGTTTTTTTTTGTGCGTTTTTTTTTTTTTTTTTTTTTTTGTTAAAAAATTGAGTTCGATTTATTTCGAAATGTCAGCGCAAATCCAAGTTGTCCACAATTACTTGAAATGCATTTACTTTTTATATTCAAGTAGCTGAGGGGCTTATGTCGCAAAAGAAAGGCAATGTTTATTCATTACGCAAAAAGAAAATCGCGAAATTGCTTCATTTAACAAGAGAACACCTTTTTATCTTCTTTTCTTTCAATATTAGCCCCGATACATTATCAGCAAAGCGGACCTTTAAGCTCAACCAGTTTGACATCAACCTTAAATTAGACACATCCAGGCCATACCATTGCCACTAAATCTTTCTTTATCAAGCTAGGAAAACATTCTTTTCATGATTTCGTGGTTATTTATTATTTATTTAGTCTTTTTTCTGCAAGCGTGTAATGTTTCTTCAAGTTTATGTAACCAAAATAATAAGGTTTCAACGATTAACTCTAGAAAGCATTTTCTCCGCCAAGAAAACAAAAACTCACTTATCTCTGAAAAGAGACTATTTACCAACTGAATTTAAACTGGAGTAATTTACGATCTATTTTGTGTTTAATAAACAGAAAAAAATGTCTAAAAACTACAAATGTTTTTTTTTCGTTCGGAAAGTGGTTATTGAAGTTTCCAAAAATTTATTTCCTGACTGTTGCTTTATTGATTCAATATACTTTTTTAAACGTAGGCGGTCCATTGACAACATCGCGGAAAACTCGTTTAAAACGGGGAAAAATATTCTAGCTAAACTCAGAAAACTTGTAAGAAATGTGAATAATGTATATTGAGTTTTAACGCCAACCAAAATGTTCTAGAAGACAAACTTCTAAGCCATAAACAATTTTTCCTACAAAAATCTACTGATGTGGAACAGGACGTGAGAAGGAGAATTTAAAAAATGGAGTCAAGAAGAAATTTCAATGCACATTAAACAAAGTTGTTGGCTTGTTCGTTCTCTTCTCTTTCATAGATGAAATCCTGCTTGTGTTCGATAGAAAGTCAGGATGGATCGATGGTGGTGGTGTTCCGAGTGAAGAATGTTCATGCTTGATTGAATCCTCGTGTTCAGTTGAGCTCTTGGCGAGCAGGCAACGTGTAACCCAATCCTCTCCAGAGAACGCTCGGCACTGGCTTGAAGAACACTCATCACAAACAAAGTGTTCTGCAAACTTCTAATTGCTTCTCTACAGTAGCTCATGCAGAACAAGGACATTTTGGCATCCTGCATGAAGACGTGTTTGGAGAGTTTTGTAACCAAAGGTAATAGGTTGTAACACGTGCCAATGTTGGTTTGGACATTTTATTCTTCGTCAATTTGAAAGACTGTATCGCGTGCTGATAGTTCTGGGACAGTTTCTATTGCAGTGCTAATATTGGTTCTAAGATCAAACCAGTGCTAATACTATTTGAAACAGTTTTGTATATACAACTGTAAGTTAGAACGAATTGGAAACATGAATGCAAAAGAATAGTTTTTTGCAGACCTTAGTACAGGCTGCAATTATTTCTGAAGGATCAGGCTTCAGTAGCAAAATCTCCTCAATAGCCTCAAAACGATGCCACATTCGTGTTCTTAGTTTTAAAAAAATCGCACTTTTCTAGGGTCTAAAGAACCTTTTTTACTGTCCTGGGCTAGACACGGTTGATTTCTTCTAGCAAAGAGATTTTGATTTTTAAGATTTTCTATGCTCACAACACTTTGAGGTTTCTTTTAGTTGTTATTTTTCTTTTTGTTGTTCTTGTAGTTACTGCTCTTGTCCTTGCTGTTCCTTTTCATTTTTCTATCTTGTTTTTATTTCTTCAATCGCCGCAATTTATGTTTCAAACATTTAGAGATATAGTCGTATTACAGAAAAAAAAAAGATTTGCTGTGGGACTAACTTTCGTCTGCAAAACGTGTTCTCACATTTTCCTCAACTTTCGTCTCTCTCGACGACCCGTTCCATGACCGATGAAGGACTAGACATGTTAAAATGTAAATATTTCGACATTTTTTTCTAGGGAAGAATGTTTACAGTTTCCTTGGATTTTGCGAAAAAAAAAACATCAAATGGCGTGTCTCGGAGACGAGAAGAGAATGAGCCAAGTGTGACTAATACAATTTGGGTATCGACCCATGTGCGTCCGATAAGCAAAGTGGGAAATTGATGTCACGTGAGACTTCACAACGTTCATCATTTTCCATCCAGTCCCGGAAATTGGAGGCTGTAAGACCCAACTAAATGGCTCTTCGATGAAAATCGAGAAGCAAACACATCGATGTTGGAGGACCGCTCAACTGTTCTCGCCTGGACCGGAGAGGCATCATTTCTTGTCTTACTAAAATTCGTAGGAGTAGTCTACAACATTAAGACCACGCTCGCAAATCGGTGTTCAAACATGACCCCTTCATTGCTCTCTTCAGAACCCTTGACAATAAAATCCAGTCTCGATATAGACATTCATAAATGATGGAAACGAAGACGGGATCACCACGACAAAATATTAATGGAAATAAAGGTATCAAACTTCTAGGTTAGTCAAATATTAATTGTTGATGGTATAGATAAATATTCAGTAGAAGCACCTATTTTATAAAATGTTTTACTCTCGGCACCGATATGTTTATTTTTCCTGACGCCTTATGTTTTGCAGTTATATAACAATTCGAAATTGTTGAGTGTTGTAAAAATACGTATAAGAACAGATTTATAGTAAACAAGTTTTAAAGAAACAACTCTTCCTACAATGACAGCATGAAAAGAGACTATAAATAAAAACATTTCCAGGTTAGCCGTCAAAACAAAGTTTTTATAAGGTCAGGAGGTCAAGTTCTCCATTTAGGACGTATCAAACTTTCCGCTGCTTGTCTATGAATCAAACCTGCGATATTTATCTTGTTGTTCCTTCCTTGTCCTCCTGGCCTTGTTGGTCCCAACTTTTAATGGTGCATTTCCTTCGCCAGCAAAAGGTCACCTTCACAGTTCAAACCAAACAGCCATCGACCTTTCGCTCCAGCTAAAGGTGAAGTTTGGGAAGGTTCCAGATTAGATTCTTCCGTGCGAGTCACGGCGGTCGTCAGGTGCGCTGGCGGCCTTGATGGCACGAATAAAATTTATCATGAAATATTGCCTTCGGCATGTACGCTTGGGATGCTCCGCAAACACGGAGCGTGGTGCCAGACCCTCAGAGATGCCTTGATGGAATGTTGATTGTCTCGTTGCTTGCTGAGGATCAGGATTTTTCAAGACCAGTTTGGCACAAACCACGTGTTTTTCAGGTCACATCTCTATTTTTTATTGATGGTGTTGTTTTTTTGTTTTGTTTGATGGTGCAAAAGAGCTGATGTTCTTAAGTAAAATGCGCAGCTAATGGTTTGAAGCTCGTTTCATCTCCATGCTATGGTTGCTCAAAGAACGTGTTTCTTTGGCTATAATGTAGTCTTTGAAAATATAGTTAGGAACCGATAGAAGATTGTCAGCAAGCTATAACACTCGGGACTAGTAATGAAGCCAGAGAGTTAACGAAGTACTACATTCACTTTCCATTACGAGCGGAAGAGGGAAGGGGAAATAACCAAACCACAGGTGAATGCTGGCATGGATGTGAGATGGAAAGTGGATAAAGAGTGGTATAAGCATTTTACATTTATTTACCCTTCAAGAACATGGACAGAGAAAGACACATACGCACGCACACTTATAACTTCTAAACTCACCACTGAGGACAGTGACCTGTGTGCTCTTCACCAACAGGTTGGAGGTTCTACACGTGTAGATTCCGCTGTGGTCGAGCTGGGCGTCCCGTATCTCCAGGATGCTTACAATCGTTTTGTCGGTCAACGACACAAACTTCTGGATAAATGTCTGTTGTAAGTAAAAATTAAGTCCATTGTCACAGAGGAAGAAAAAATTAAATACCATTAATATAAACATATAATGAGTAAACTCTAGCACTGTCTTCAACCCAAGCTTAAGCCCATCAGGGAACTAAAAAGTTTCCACGCTTAGATACATGTAGTAAGTATGAACAAAGAAAAAAAATCAACGAACGCATATAGGGAAAGTTATTTACTGAGAAATTGTTCCCACGGGATGTGGACTGATTTAGGATTTATTGCCTAGCACAAACATCATTCCAACTACAAGCATATTGGTAAGAACACAGTGTGGGGCCTTCGACCAAACACACGACCTCCGCGAAATCCACCAGGCATGGAGCCATCCCAGAACTTGAAATATCGCCACAGGGATCGTGTTGCTGAGAATGTTGGGATTGAAGGCAGTGTTGCAGCGAGCTAAGGGGACCATACAAATCTCGGTTTCGCCATATCGTCGTTTATTTTCTCACTAATGTCTTATCGCGTCTGGATCCTGACAGAGAGAGCGATAGGAGACAATTCCTTACACTATGGCCGCCTATCAATCCATCTTGTTTGCTCTGAAGCTTTGAGTTCAACATCGTGTACAGCAATGACAACCACCTCTGTACTTATCTTTGAATCAAAAATCGTATAAACTGTGACTAATTCGAGTCAGTTCGGTGAATAAGTTATTAACCCACCATCACCACGCAATACTCTAAACGTTTAGTGGAATGCAATTTTTTGTCTAATTGATTAAAACAAAGTTCTAAGTGCTATTTCTCCTAATCTAGGTGAATAATTCTCTTCTGTTTTCAAGATACCACCATACAAGATTAAATTTATAGAAACGCAGAATTAACCTTTGACCCTAGTTCTCCCCGCTGGCCGACGCCATTCCGATGTAAACTCACTCATGTACAACCCTGACAGTTGTGTTGTTGACCTACGTTTGTGCATCTCAGATATTGGGGAATATTATCTTGTATTTAGTTTTACACAGGGATTTTTATTTGTGAAAAGTTCAAGAAAAGAACGTTCTCGTTGATCATTTATACAAAATTGAGTTCTCTCTGTAAATATTTATTTCTGCTTGTTTTACTAAAGGTTAAGGTATTAAAAGGTTGCATATGTTAACTGGCATGTAATTCAATTAGCTCGAAACCATTTAGTACCGCTTGAACAACCAGAAGCTCCTGTTACTAAGGAAAAGATTTTAGGATGAAAATTTGTAATCTTGTCTTTCTTGAAGTGGCGAGCTTACCACAAGTACACTTGGACTTGAAGAGCTCAATTAGTTTGGGAACTAGAAGGACAACTTTAATCTACAAGGACAAAAACACGTTTAAAAATAAATCTTACATTTTTCAGCTAAGATTCAGTTTTTTATAGATAAGATGTTAGTATCCTTCTCTTTCAAAGCCTGTCTAATGGTAGAAGAATATTAAAAGTCTGTGCAATACACATATCATGAAGCCAAATAAAAGGCCCTATAGACTGTTTAACATTTTAGCTTGTATTATTGAGTTCAGTTGCCTAGGTAATTTAGTTTTGGAAACTTCAATTAATTTGTCATGACATTGTATAAAAAATAATGAGCATGAAAATGTAGGTGCTGATGTATGCAAACAATCTTAACTTGAAGGCGAACCCGCGGATGAACAAATACCTGACAATGTGAAACTGTACAGAAACCAATCCATCAGAGTTTAATACCTCTACATCCTGTGTTTCTAGACTCATAAAGTTCTGGAAATGTTATCAACTTGGACATACAAAGATCAGAAAGTGCCACAAAAAGTAAAGTGCAAAAGTTAACTCCCAAGTGTGGCGGATGTTGGCTTACTTCGCACTTAAACTGAGCTTCTCTCAAACTCGTTTCCTTCCAAACATCTTGTCCGTTACGCTCATATAAAACGAAAAATAAAAATGCACCAAGGTGTGAAAATGTTATTAAGCTAGGACAGCAGCAATACCTTTTCATCTGCATTGGTCGCCAGTTTGATTCCTTCAAAGAACCAGTCCAGATCCTCCGGAGGATACTCCAGGCCGGTGGCGTTACAAATGAGGTAGATGCGGTCATCTTTGTCCACAGCAGTGGACCCGGAGATGTGAATAGCTTGAGTAATTAAAACAAAAATTGGAACTAAGTGAGAATTGGAACGTGGACTCTTCATATCTGGAC
This sequence comes from Pomacea maculata, assembly GCA_004794325.1. Lineage (NCBI taxonomy): Eukaryota > Metazoa > Mollusca > Gastropoda > Architaenioglossa > Ampullariidae > Pomacea > Pomacea maculata. The sequence goes on from SRHC01002888.1 coordinate 593,268, forward strand.
GAAGGGGCGGAAAAGGAGTAGAAATAAGAAGGAAGACAAGCAGGAGACAGGCGAAATGAAAAAGAAACAGAAAGAGACAAACCAGAAGATGCTCACGGAAGAAAAGGAAATGAATACAAAAAATGTGCATTAATATTTTACCGAGGTTAGTTTGTAGTAATAGTCACTAAGCCAACATTACCGTGCTAAATGTGACTAGAGGAAAAATATATTACTTACAGGGTCTTGGAGTTGGAGTGGATATCGGTTCCCGTGTATCTGTCAATAAATATAAAGAAATATTCTTAGTGATCCTAATGATACACAAAGAGGAGGAGAGAAGAGTTTATGACTAGAATCGTAACATTGAATGAAGATAATTTTACCTTTACACATGTGAGTGACACAAGCAGACAGACAGACTGACCAAGGTGAGTAAGTTTGGATACAGGTCAAGAAAAAAATGTTTTCTAGAAGAGCAGGTATAGCTCACGGCTAGAAAAAAGACATGGTTGTTCAGATACAAGGCAGTAACATATCAAAGTCCTGTGTCGCAACACTTACCATGGACCTCCAGCAGCACGTGGTGTCGAAGATGCCTGAGCTTGGAGCTGACCTGACACTCGTACACACCGGCGTCCTGCAGACGCACGCGCTTGATGAGGAGGTTCCAGTGCTGGGAGCCGGGGTCGTGCTCCAGCATGAAGCGGTGATCCTCCCAAAACGTCTCCTTCCCCACTGTCAGGGGATTGGGGTCTGAAGCTTTTCTCCAGATGACCTGAACATGTAGCAGCATCATTGATCAAGTCACGTGGTATAACGTCTGTCTTCATCTCTGTCTCTTACCCTCTCGCCCAATAGAAAGATCTGTAAGACACTGTCAATAAGGGAGAAAACTCGACCGACCTAAACTGCACTGGTAAAATTTGCTGAAAGTACGTGAATAAACAAAACAAAATAAAATAAAAATAAGCTCCCTTGCGCATGTTGTACCTGCCCAAAACGAACAGTACTAAGACACAATATAGCGGAATAATAATAATCATAATAATTACTGAATAGCAATTGATTACAATAATAATTTTATGTTCTGAACACAAATCAAGTAGATGAACAATATAAATGTAAAAAATTGTACAACAAATAAAACAAGTCTTCCAGTATCTTCCAGTATCTTCCAGTTTTTAATCTTAAAATGCACAAATCTACTCCAACAATTTTTTGTCGATAAAATTCTTTCTCAGTAGGGTGAGAAATTGCTGTTATACTCCGAGCCAGCTGATAAGGCAAAGCAGTCATCGCAGTAAACAGATTCCACTTGCAGAGATAAAAATAAGTGTGTCCTAGACGAGATCTGAACCCACTCAGCAAAATGAGTTTTATTCCCATTTGATGATCACAGAAATGAGATTGCTAATTAAGAGGTTGTGAGGATGCTTGACAATTAATAATCTCTTCGCATTCAGTTGATTTTCAGCGGTAGTAAACAACTGCGCCAGCATGCACAGGGTAAAAAATGGCGACTGGAATCGACTTTCAATCACCGCCGTGCTAACAGCTGTTGCCCATGCAGTTTAGTTATGCAGCGCAACAGAAGAAAATAAGACCAAAGATCACATCTTGGTGTCCAGGACATCAGGATGAAATCAGAAAAAAAACTCACGCTTACACCCACCCAGCAACTCACCCACACTCGCATCCACACCCACACACACGCACACACGAATGCACGCTCGCCAACGTATCCAGGGTCAGACAACTGCGACGCTGCTGCTGCTGGCGCTGGGAACTCTGAGCTTTACAGCTGTCTGGGAAGGTGTCAGCCGAGGTCTGAAAATGGCTAGTTTGATGATTTTAATGGATTGGATTCCTCGCAAGAGGATACGAGGGAAAAGAAGTGTCACTCTTCACCTGTCAGGTTGTCGGTGTTTGGTTGGCACTTCACTGCAAACATATTCCAGACTTTTTTTTAACAAAACAGGAAAGAAAAGACAAGAAAAAAAAATGAGGGTCAACAAAAATTTCAAAAATTGCAAGGTAGGGCTTTGCACTGGTTGCCCTAACCTGTGAAGAGAATATGCTGTTTAACTTCTACGTAATCATTGTACGTTTGTGTATTTATTAACAGGTTGTTTAAATGTAATCTAGCATGGGGAATACGTCTTATCTGAAAAATAAGAAATAGCAAAACTTTTTTTTGTGTGAAGGTTTCTAATGCATTAGCAATGGAGGATAACTATATTAGGTTCACAGACACCGAAGGTAACCTATACACCCTTCTTTGAAATATTGTAACCATTTCCTCTAAATGATCATCATCAGTATTCCAGACAAATAATGCAACACATATTTACCATCAGTCTAAGAAATATCGTAGCCGTTTTACCCTATCTCTGGCCAGAACATTTTGCTTGGCAGGGAGGAGCGAGCTGGTGCTCTGATTCCCATGAGAAAAACATAGATAACTGCAATGAAACACAGTCATAGGCACCGCTTGGTATCAGCATTTAGCGAGGGGAACTATTTCCCATGACACCGTGCTTTGGTCGTCCTCCTCCTTGAGAAGGTTCGGACGGCAGCCACAGCGGAACTACCAAAGGGTTTTCATATTTTTGTCTGGCATTACATGACATTACAGTCCACGTTTATCAACGACATTCTGGATGGACAATCTTCACAATCGTGTCTGACATGTTCATTCTGACCCAAGACCATGTCGGAAAAAAGCTGCCACCTTTTGCATGCTAGAACTACATCTTGCCATTATGATCATGACACCTTATCGTCATGTTTCCATGTATACTGTTTCTTTTCAATTTTGCATTTATCCTAATGCTTTATGCTATATTATTTATTCGATTTATCCTTTTGTCCATTCAACCATTCATCTTTTGCTACCCGTCGACCCATAAAGGAAATTACTGAATTATTTTACTTTTGGTAAGCACAATTATTCTCCCTCTGTCGATACATACCTTTAAAGTTTTTTTATATATACCACTTCTCCAAATGATTATAAATAACTGCTCTTCTTGCATCTTTCATCAATCCTTCAATTTTATAACCTGTTCCGTCCATTCTTTTGTCTACCAAACCATTAATAAATAATTCGGTTATTTATTAATTTGTAGCTTCCTTATTAACCTCTTCTCTGCTTCGTGTAGCTTTACTTGTTATTTTTCTCTCTGATCGTTTTCACAATCTTTCCTAATAACAGAACTAGTTTAAACCTTATTAATTTTATCCCATTACGCAAAATTCATAACTCCAGGAGTTTCTAACCTAGGATACTGCATCATCACAAAAAGCTTATTAAAACTATGAAGTTTAGAAAATAACTCTGGAACTTTTAAAGATCAGACAACAGTCGACGCCATCCATGTCTTCCTTCGATCAAAACTGAAAGAATGGATTCCCCGGACCCATATGGAGTTGAAAAGATATTTGCGTGACCCTTTTGCCCCACTTCTCATTCTTTGTCGAAACAGACTGTCAGCATCATTTTTGGACACTAATTTCCCCAGTGACGGTCCCATAATGGTTTTGAAAGCTAATACAGTTATGTGTTGGCAGACAGGTCGGGAGCCAGGGTCTGAATGGCTCATGGCGGTGCTCCACCAGACACAGGGAACTCGATGCTGTGGAATGGACTCGGCAATGTCCCTCTGTCATTAGACACGTAAAGGGTTCTTTAAGTGCTTGCTACCAAGTGAGCATTTGCTGCTGATTCTTGCTCCAAGGGAAACCTATTGGATTAATGGACAAGTATCAGAAGAATCCGTTGACAGCAGCGCTGCAGACAACCTCTCTCTCTCTCTCTGAGCCACACACACAGAGTGAGAGAAAGAGATGCATCGAGAAGATAATGAAAAATAGGGAAAGATGAAATAAATAAATTAAATCTCCAAGAAATAAAATGAGAATGAAAGAAAAAAAAAAGAAGAGAAAACCAAAATGAAAATCTAGATAAGGATATACATTTTATTACCAGATATTGTTAATATATATATATTACAAGAGGGTGTAATAATAATACTAGATAATAATACTCAAAAGTATGAAGTGGAAAGGTTATTTTAGAAAAACCTAATATTTTATATAATTCAAAGAGAGGTGTACAGCTTTTATTCTGTGTTGGCGCTGTTGTCAAGGGTGATTACTATCATAAACAACGAGAAATTTCACTTTCTTCATCCTTTCGACCTGAAGTTCTAGACAGTTATTTCAGAGGTCAAAGAAACATCCGCAGAATCAACATCATCATAATGGATGCTCTTAGAAAGGCTCTGACTGTGACACCCGTCTGCATCATGTCGAAGGAGCCAAGTATGCTGTCACCTCTCCAGACCAAGCTTCCGTCAAAGACAGGACGAGAGAGAAATACTGACGGACACACGAATGGATGGGAAATTATTTCAGAGACTCAACAGACTTACCACGAAAAGGCGGCACCAATCGAGTTTAGCCACGAAAGGACAAGTCACGCCAAGCACTTATTCTTCCTATTCTCCGGGTCAGCCATGACAACAACTCATAACTGAGACGGAAATGGCGGAACCTCCAACACACGACTACACCGAATCTTCTGGCAACTTGACCTTATCTGAGATAATCAGCGCTTGTTTGCCTCCGCCATTCAGTGCCATACTCCTACAATTATCCTCATGTTGCATGTTGTCGAAGAACACGTTTGGCCGATAAAATCTCTGCCAGTCAGTTTGTCCGTCTGTTCTTCTTTTTTCCCTCCCCCTAGTCTCTCTTTCTCAGTGTTTTCTACCAGAAGTTCAGCCCCTTCAGTTTGGAGAAGGTTGATCAACATGCTGATGCCAAAAGGAACATAACTTGAACGCTTGGAGGGGTCTGCAAGAAACAGAAATTGCTTGTCTGGTGTCCTGGCAGACACATCGCCCCAAATGTCGGGACTGAGAAGCGGGCACAATGGAGGCGGTCTCCTTCTTCTCTTCAGTCTCTCTGGAATGTTATCCTTGCACTGCTCGGTTCTTAGAGGAGCGTGAGATGAGAGGAAAGCATGCAGATTAAAACAGCAATGTCTGTGTGTGTGTGTGTGACTGAGCAAAGATAAAGAAAAGAATTGTGTGAGAGAGAGAGAGACACAGAGAGCGTGAGTGCGTGCATGCGTGTCTGTCAACGCGTATGTTTATTTAGACCAGGTGGAGTGGAGGAAATGACTTTAAAGAAGACGGGAGGAAAAGAGGTTAGCCTTTTGTCAGGCTTTTCAGTTCTGCCTGTGTGGTCGGTCTTCTAGCAAAATTGATTCCTGAAATTCAATTACTTTATTTTGTTTTCCAATCCGTCTTTAGCACAAAGGAAAGGAAGGAGCCACAGTTACATTACTGTACACTCTTATTGTTTTTCCTATTACTTTTTCTGAAAATGTCCTTCGCTTGATGGTGTGTCGCACCTTTAAATTAAATCTGGGCAACATTCACGACCTTTTAGACACACTCGAATTTTCTAGCTTATCCAAGAAACAGTGATAAGAAAAAGTTTTCTCGACGTTTTCTTTCTGTTTCATGCAATATTTTGACTATGGCAAATACATTTCCAAAATAATGTAGTTGTTTCACTCACTATTGAGATTTAGCAAAACATTGAAACGAATAAACAATGAATAAAAGTGCACTAATCGTGTTGCTGATAAAACAATATTGGTGTTCAGTAGCCACCATATCAGAAGGTCGCCCCCAAGGCGTCTGTGTTTCACCATGACCACAACTGGCTGCTGATAGACCACTTTTGGACCGTTTGACCACTTTGGGGCCATCTGCTTTACGTACTGGCGTTCAAGCAAAGTAATGTCATGCCAAAGCTACTTAGTGAACAGCACTGTCACACACCTAATGGAGCAGCTGCATGGCTGACACTGCTACACGTCATCATCACGTGACTCCGACTCTCACGTGGATAGAGGACAGAGAGAAGAAGAAATCACGAAAGGGCGAGAAAGAAGAGGATCTAAATGCATTTATATAGGTTATAGCTTGAGGCCACGAGCATGACAGAAAACTTAAACGTGCTTCATGTGTGACCTAGAGGTGATGAAAAATTATTCTTTTTTTTTTCTCAAAATGAAAAGGATAAATTATTGACAACGACAATAGCAGCAAAGAAAAAGGAGAAAGAGGATCAAGAGAAAATTAATAAAGAAAGAAGATTGAAAAAAGAAGATAACTAAAAAATAAAACAGAAGAATAAAGGAAAAGAAAAATGTCAGGGAATGAAGAAAAAATAAAATAAAAATAAAAAAAATAATAAAAAGAAACGAAAACGTGAAAGATCAAAGACTATAAAAATAAAGAAATAATTTTTTTTTTAAATAAAAGAACGAAAGCAAACTAAGAAGAAAGGAAAATGGAAGAAAGAAAAACAAATAAAATTTAAAAATTAAAAAAGAACAAGATAGTCCATGACGCGATACATCTCAGTGCAAAATAGTTTGTTGAACATTTGGTCGCTAGGATAGGCAGTGAGATAAGGAAGTAAACTTGCAGACAGTGTCAAAACTTTTGAATGAATGCATTACAAGCTCGGATTTTTCTCCTTTTTCGGTCCTTCTTTCTTCAAGTCAGGGATGCATTTAAATCCGGCTCCCCAGGCTTCCAATGGCGTACCTGTAAGGGTGTGACCGATTCCAGGATTAACCCAGACTAGATGGGTTCATCAACTGTAAGGACCGACCTTTGTGGGTGATGGACCCAGGGGTCGCAGTTTCCGCTCAGGATGTCCGCGTGTCTGGCTGCCTGCCTCTGATGTGTGTGTGCCTCTCTCTCTCTGTCACTTATCCTCTGTGCCGGTGCTTCTTTACCTTCTTCCCATGATCAGTCATTCACACGGGCACTTCGTGAAAACTATCCTTTATTTAGGACTGAGTAATCATTAACTGCTTCTTTCATTTATTCCAGTTTTGAGTGGATGCTTTTTGAAAGCAAATCGAAACAATTAAGGATATTTACACCATGCAATATTCAAGAAGGCCAACAATCACATCATGGACTGTGTATGTCACAGGTTAGAGAATCAACAAGTTATCACCCTTCTGAAACTGTATTCAACTTTGACATTGAATTCTATGTTTAAATAAGATCTCGTTAGTATGAGAGTTTCATTTGAAAGAAACTAATGTTTTGAATTCAGCTGTGATGGTAAACAACATGTCTCGCTTCAAATTTTGTTTTAAACCCATTTTTTTTTACTATTTTTTAAACGTTCTTTAAAGAAACAAACTGCTTTCAACATGTCCATGAATTTTGCGCATTACTTCTTGCATCCAGTCCCTATTTTATGCCCAACAGATGTGTGTAGTAGCATGTTGTCACGTATGAAAAGCATTCTTTGTTGTCAGAGGAAAAAAAGGTTTCTAGTTTTTTAAAACAACACATACAGTGTAAATTGCATTACACCAAGCTTAAAATTTTCTTCGCATATTTTTTATCATTTGGCAGTTTGTCCTTTATCATCAAATTAGATGCATGCTTCCAGAGCAGTTGCACCATACAAGTTTATTTTAATGTTGTAGATGATGATATACAATATTGCAGTCTCTGGTAGACAGAGATCGGAATGCTTTTGACCTGCAGATGCAGCATCAGGGGGAGACAAATGGAGATTTCTCTAGTTGGTTGCGGCCCCTAGCACGTATTTCTCACGTCTTTGGTCTCGTGAACTTTTTTTAATTTTCTCGAGCTTTTTGCTTTGCATTTTTCATTTGATTTCTTCAGACAGAAGCTCCGGAACTTGCAAAGCAAGAGAGTTTCATTTGTGTTATATACCCTCCCACCGCCTCACACCACACCCACCCACACACACAGAAGATATATCTATCTGTTGCGTTTGATATTTTTTCTTTAAAATGCCATGATAATATGGTTGTAGTCCTTCCTGCTATTTGCTTAGTACCCAATGTAAATTAATACAGTTAAAAATTTAATTAAAAATTAAATAAAAATTAGATATAAGTAGCAATACCAACATTTTATTTATCTCACACGCATTACAGAATATAAAGGTTATTTACATAATTTTAAATTAAAATTGTCATTGCTTTTTCTTTTAACTTAACATTTTTTAAAAGTTGGTCTGAAACGTGCACAGACGCAGACACATGTATGCATACACTTTCACATGATTCACACACACATACTACTACCACACACATACACACACTAAACAAATACAACAGCTATGAACCGAAATAACGAAGGCATCAGTATCAGCCTAACGATGCTCAATCATGGTGATTGCCGGTGCGTGGGTGAGTGCCCTTGGAGGCGGTGCCAGGCTTATTGCTCGGCCACCTCTCGGCACAAATCGTCACGTCTGTGTGGCCATCGCTGAGTGGAGCTCACCACCAGGCTTCTTAATGACCCAGCGAGGCACCCTGACAAGAGGAACTCCAGGGTGGTCAGGGTCACCAGATGCTACACGAGGCACACATCATTTTCTTGTTTTGTTTGCCTTACTTTTTTAGATAATAGCTTGTTTACAAATATTATTATTTACAACAGATTTTTCTTACACAGAGATTTATATCGTGCATGTGACTATTTATTTGGCAAATTAAAATGTGCCATACATAGTGACACATTTGATAGTGTGTCCTGTTAAGCTCACCCTTAGGAATTATTATTATTATTATTATTATTATTATTATTATTATTATTATTATTATTATTATCGTCGAGGACATAATCCCATTTTCCCAAGGCAAGCCTCTCTCCTCTTCTTGGTGTCAGCGTTAAATTAATCGCCTGGGGCGGAAACCAGTCAAGGCTGTTAATTCTCGCGGATTACCATCCGTCAACTTCTGCTTCTCTCCCCTCACGTTGCGCACGTGACGAGTGCGAGATCTCGCGCGAGGTGGCGTGGCGTGAATCCGACTGGCTCAGGAATAGTTTTCGCTGCTCATGGAGATATCAATGTGAAGGTTACACAGATAAGAATTTGTGTACGATTGCAATTCCTTCACTCTGTCCAATAAATTTCAGGATAAAAGAAAGTCTGTTCAAATAATGAGTATTTCAAATGTATGTAAACAATGTTTGCATGAACAACCACACCGATAAACGACACTCAGATACGTAGTTAGGTAAACTGAATTGTTTCGGATCGGTATAAAATTAGCAAGGTACTAATATTTTTTTAAAAGAACCTAACAAGAAACCCACTTTTCCTTTTTCTGAAAGTATCATTATGCTCGACTTTCTCTTCTTGATTTACAATTGAGACTTCGCAGAAAAACGATGAGACTCATCTACAGCACTCTGGGAATTGGGCTTTCTCTTGTTTTTAGTTACTGATGTGTCTCATTGTTCCCTGGCTAGCCTGAGTGCCACAATCGTGCAGGTATCATGCGGGAGTCGTTATTTGCCAAAATCCATTTCCAGCGGGAACCACGGCAATACGACTTCCCTTAATGACGCGTTTCCGGTACAGACAGGTTTCGCTCCCAGGGGAACTCTGGGTAAAGTTTCTTAACACGGGAGATAAGTGGGTGGAAGTGGCCCGAACTGTAAATGTATCCTCTACTTACATGACTTACGTGAACATGACGTTTGACAGTCTAGGTCACCGGCCTCGATCATGAGGATTAATCGTCCTTTTCTCCCCTCGGAATCTCTTACATTTCTTCTCTCTTTATATATATATTATAATTACAGGAAGTGTGCGTTTGTATACGCATGACTGTGTATTTGCCAAAATAAAGAATGAAGAAGAATTGTGTCTTTACATAAGTTTTTGATCAATGTATAAATCGATACATGTGTTTATGTCAACTTGTTATCTTATGGATGCTATCTCAGACATAAAGACTCACTACATAAGTCCTGTAAGTGTCCTGACGTTTACAAACGCGTTCCAATTCCCTCAAGGGAGACTACGGTGGGAGGAAAATAGCATCATTGAAAGTACCTGCTGCGGAATTTTCAGTTCCCTAATTTCCCCCTGGTGCTGGCAATTTCGATAGAATCTTAAGACTAGTATTTGTTATGCTTTTATTCTAAGCTCAGATGCAGGGCGTGTAGTCCGTTTTCAGTTTCCTTGCAAGTTTATGCACTTGTTTGGGTTCAAAAAGTTTTTTGAGACAAAAAAAATTATGCGTTGAAGAAAGTATTTTTTCCTCTTTAGATTGAAAATATCGGCAATGTTTCGTGCAGCCTCTTCAATTCTTCGGTTTTATTTTTCTTTTGTTTTGTCGTATTTGCATTAATTCTGCTTAAGTCATCTTGAGGCAATAAGGTGTTAAGCACAGTCGGCGAGAAGGAGTATGCCGCTACATGACGATCGGTGATAACAGGAATGACAGCAGCACTTTTTGTAGGTTAGAATGTTTTATTTGAGATTTTAATAGATAACAATTTTCATCATTGTTGCTGCTTTTGATGACGACGACAACGACGACGACGACGACGATGATGATGAGAGATAATGTTTCAAATACAACGACTACTGCATAATGAAGCCACAACAGAAGATTGCCATTTCAGTGTACTTAAGATTGAAGTAAAGTTCGATAATTTGTTATTACGGATTAGCAATCTTCACGTGCATGTACAAACACCCACACCCACCCAGAGAGAGACAGAGCAACTTACTCTATTTTATAATAAGTAGTCATAACTATTGTGACCTACCTGTCCTGTGTCGTCTGATGTGACATCGTTAAAATGATTAAAGGTACAGTTGCTTTTATTTTACTAAAAATACGTTTCGGGGGATTTTTAAACAAACACCATGATGAATGTTGTCCACGTTTAAAAAAAGTATTTCAATTGTCATGTAAGACTTTTTTCCTCTATAAAACTCGATCAAACGTTCGCCAAATATTTTTGTTCGGTTAAGAAGGGCCTTTAGGCGCTTGTGAGTTTTGTGTTGCACGAAAGCAATAATTCTTAAAAATAAAAACACATTGTAGGAATCGATGGAATTTGGTATCAACTGTGGACTTTTGCATCAATGACACCAAATCGGACGACAGATGATAAGGTAGGTAATGAGGAATAATGAATAAACAAGGAACCTAAAATAAAGGAATTAAAGAACAAATAAAAGATGATAATTCTGCTGACTCACCTTTTTTTCGTCCAGATCAGTGATGGCACATTCCAGTATTGCGGTCTGGCCAACCTGAGCTGTGTAAAATGTGGGTGTCGGTAGAAATCGAGGCATGTTGGAATTTAGCTCCACCTCGTCCAGGTTGAAAGCTGAAAGTATAAGAAATATTCAAGACTAAAGGTCTGATAACTGATGACATTGTCCCCCTCCCTTTCCTCGGAAATAGGTACACTTCTGGACTTGGCATAGTTAGAAAGCAAAACCAAGTAAAGAAATATTTTACAAAGATGTTTATTATAGTTGTTTGAAGGATAGCATGATTGCTGCTACACGAAACTACCATTTAAATAATAAAATGTATTAGTCGGATAAATCAAAGTAAAGTGAACGCAGTGGGATTGGACACCAAGGCACGCATGTCAACTGGACTAGATAATGGTAGTATTGATAAACTTGGCAAGGATGCCACCCACACGATGCTAGCACATTCTGGACAATAACATTTTCAAAATCAAAGATCGTCAGTCCTCGGTCTGTGTGCTGCCCAGTCGATTCCTCCTCGTTTGCCATGTATTCAAGAAGGACACGTACAGCATGCAAGGGCCTTATGTGTAATGCTCTTCTGTGGTTTCTCAAATCTCATTTCAAGTTTTTTGAAAGCTAAAGGTTCTTTGAAAGCATCCTATAATTTCATTAAATGTCTGCAGAAAAGGAAAAAAAAAAAAAAACGAAACTGTAAAAAAGTCAGTTCGACAACTCTCAACAACGAGAAAAGCGCTGCAGGCGCAAAGCTCAACTTCGTTCCTTAACCCAGCTTCCCCTGTTTTGAAAACTATCCCCAAACCAAAAAAGAGTAAAAAAAAAAAAAAAAAAAGGAAAAAAAGTACAAATTATATGTCTTTTACAGTGTAAATTGAAGGATGCGCGAGATGAGATAAAAATGTACAAATACGCTTACGATATTATGATGATGTGTTTTGATTGAATTGTTGGTAATCGACTTCTAAGGTCTTTGATCTCAATTCCATGCTGCAGTCTTATTATTTTTCCCTGCCACCCTTTTCCGATTATTGGGTTCCAAGGCGCAGTTGCTTTCCTTGAGCATGTTTCCCCTTTCCTCTTTCCGCTCCTTGCTGGATGACCTGGACTTAACCTCTGACCTCTTTCCTCATTTTGTTAAATCGCTCTTGAATTATGTCCGATGCATTATACACACAACATCAACGACTGCATTAATGTGATATTTCCGAAGAAATGGCGCACAACTCTTGGCAAAGTTTACACCTCATTGTGAACGACCTGCTAGGTAGTCGTGGGCGTGATGAGGTGGTTACAAGGGAAGCTAGGAAAAACGTTCAAAGCCCCATAATCTAGTGTAGGAAGAGGCAGTGAATGTAAGTGGTTCAACATGTCTAGCGCAAAACACATAAAAATCGAGATCCCTACGATTGGCAAGATGGGGTGATACTCTTGAAGCGTATCTGACATAATTTTGTCCACATAAATGTTAAACAGCACCAGGGTTAGAGTACTGAGGTGCAACGATTGGATGGTTTGTACGATGCCCTCTTCGATGTTGTACTTCTGCATCACGTGCAACAAACCTCGTACCAGACCATTGAAGGCCTTCTTGAAATCAATACACTGCGTTCCCTTATGAATCAAGTTCCCATTTGGGAAAGGAAAGTTTTCCAGTAACAGGCTCAAGCAGGTATCAAACTAGTGACTTTCTTCTTCACACTTGCGTGCACTAACAGAGCTTCACCTTTGACCTCTGATCGTCTCGAAAATCTAGACTGAACTTGCTGAACCACAACATAACTATGTTCTTGCTCAAAATGTCGTATAAGCCAGAATGAAACATGAGCATCCACATCTACCTACACAGTTTAGATGTCAAAGAAATAAACAATATAAATAAATATGCAACGTTTACAGTAATGGCTGAAAAATTCGAAAATACTGTTACAGGACATTTAGCTCTGCAGAGACGGTTAGCCATACGTGTACCAACATCCCCTTCAGAGCCAGCAGCCAGGGTCTAGTCATTAGTTTCGGATCAGTGGCTAGCTATCTGAACTAAAATAAGCAAAGGTGATTAAACATTCATCAAAGTCAGTCAAACAGAGATAAATGCTAGGAAATCGGGGTTATTCAGTGCGAGATTGATGCCAGTGTATGCTAGACAATTCTTCTCTTCTTCAATCGTTACCTTACAGATCTTATTCCTCATTTGCGTATTTTCATCACGTGTCTAGCTCACGTCTCGCGCGCATGTTCAGATTCCCTGGCGATCTCAGGGCCCATCTTGCCGGGCCATTATTCTCGTACGAGCATTACTAAATGCCTCCATTCATCGCATCGTTAATCACCGGCAGAGAAAGCCGGGCTCCGCCAAACCGCATCTCCGTTTTGTCCTCCAAACCGTTTTCTGGTCGCTTGGCGCCGCCTGGCCAAGTGTGGCGGTAAATGACAATTTCCACGCCTGACTGCCCAGCCACGGGAGCAGGATACCTGACATGTCCATTTGTGAGGATGGGTCTGAAGTGGTTACGCTAGTCGCACGATGGAGACGTCGTGTTCCTGAAATGGTTCAGACCTGTCCATCAGACTCTATCGGCATTCCTACCTACACTCGCTGGCATAACTAATGGCGAGGTAGATGGTAATATGAGTGATGCTAAAAAGATTTGAATTATTTGTGCAAAAGATGATATTTTCATTTTGTTACTTTTTCTATTTTTAATTTGTTTACCTGTTTCATTCTCTCTGTATTATCTATACTCTTTCCTACTTTGCTTATTTCTGTTTTAATCGTTCTTGTGTCCGTTAGGAGGGAAAGGTGTGAGTTTTTTTAACAATAAAAACAATTCAAACGCGTGGTAGTAACATATATATATATATGCCTGGTTTACAAAGCGGCACACTGATAGATCTTTACAAAAAGTCAGGTATATCTACTAAACAAATAACTGAGAGCACCTTCTACCTTGTCACCTCTTCCTTCCCACTCTACTCAGTCTACATACACACAAACTACAGTTGACAATGATGAGAGCTGCAATAGTCTGGCTCTAGACAGCCTGCAAGTGCTTGACGATACACTTTATCGAATTGAGGAGACAGCTGCCGGTCCATCGATGACTAAGCCCAACTTTTCTCAACGATAGATAAAGGATTTGACGTTTTCCCATCTACGTTCAATGCAATTTCTTATCAATTTGTCTTTTATTGTTTCACTAGGACAATTTGGCACCAAGACTCTAGGCAGACACTCTAGTCATTTGTTCGACATCTGTTTGCCAAAAAAAAAAAAAAAGCTCTCCGGCATATCGGCGCTTCAAGAGGGCATTACAAGAAGAAAAATAGGGAAAAATAGTAATTCTGGATACAGTTTACATTAGTTACGGCAGAAATAGTCTTCATTCCGGGATAAAGTATAAAAGCATTAGAAGACATGAAGTATTAAATCATCATCTTCACCTTAGGCTGCATTTCCGTCGACGCTGATAGTTCTGATTCGTTTAATCCCGAACGACAGAGGGAATTTGTAGTGATGAAAGGCTTTCCTCATGGGTGCATTCCCTTTCCCTGTTCTATGCAAATATGCCTTTTCAGTGAATCGATGGATGTTGCTGAAAAAGCTTGGCAGATATATTTTGTCAGTTGGGTATAGAGCTTATAGGGAGCGAAACATGTCCTCATGCACTGACGAACAGTGAGCGTGGTAATGCATGCGTGAGAGCCTGCTTGTCTGCCTGGCTGTGTTTTCTATCTGATTGTCTACCTGTCTGAATGAAATAAGTTTTTATCAAAGAAAAGAAACAGAAGAATCACTATCATGGATTCGAATGCCATTTGTACCTCTTATTAAATTCCTGACAACAAAATCCTCTTGTGTTCCTGTGTGTGATGACAGTAGCAACCCTCAGGCATGTGTAGCTCTCCTGTTGCGCTCTGGAAACATGTTTCTAGGATAGGAATCATGGTAAGATCTGAAGGTCTAGTTCCCTTGATGCCAAAGGAGCATTCTAGTTTATTAGTTCATTGAATTCATCTGTTTAATCGTCTGAAGGGCAAGAACCGTGTGTGCTTCTTTGAACAGGATTTTTGGTATCTATACAAAATAGCCTATCTTGGCGCCAGGAGGCTGCATAGGAAGTAGAAGTGGGTAAAAAATTATCTTTTGCATTACAAAAGAGATATTTATTACTATCATCACCTGATTTGGAAATTAAAGAATACATCTATTTACTAGCTATAGAATACATTATGGTCACTAGGGAAAGAGAAAAAAAAAGTCTTTGCTGTTTGTCATTGCGTAGGGCAGCGGAAATATATGATGTTAATTAAAATTTTAATGCATGCGATGAGAGGGCATATGTCGTGTCCACTAGTATACAGAACTCAGGAGAATATTACAATAATCAAATATTGTTTCCTTGTCAATGTTTTTTTATTATTTCTCTTCTTGATTGCTCTCTTTCTCTCTCAAATGCACTCACACAACCGTACACCCGTCACACTCATTAAGAAAGAATCTTAGCAACAAAACCTGATACCAGCAATGCTATAATAAGCCCTCCTGGTGCCACATTGAAAATGCCACAGTTAGACCATCCTGGAGAGAGGCTGTTAGCCCATCCTTTAAAACTACAGAAGATAAAAACCGAGAAGAAGCCCCTGCTGCCTCCTGGAAAAATGTGGAATATCTCTGTTTCTGTCTTTTTATCTGACACGATAGTGTCTGTAAGATTCTGTCATCGCTGACGGCACCGTCCTACATTACCAATCTTCTTTAAGTTTTTTTGTGACTGCAAAGATCATTAGATGTACATCACTCTGTAGCTCGCGGGCTTTGGAATAATGAAATCTTGCAAGCAATGCACTTTCCCTGCATGTGCTTGCCTCGGGGTAAATTTGCCCTTTCCCCGGGGAAGACCCTCCATTGAGGCAGTGCGATCTTCTCCAGCTCTTTGTCACATCGTCGTCAACTTCAAGTCACGTAGGCCCTCGACTGAGTCACCTCGTATCAGTTAAACGCATCACTTCCCATGAAGCAATGCTCCGGTTGTGCAGTGGAATAGTCGATTGGCTTGAGTCAACTCCTCTGGCCTTACATTGAACATCAGCAGCGACTGGTGGTTGATGGCGGAACAAGATCTTGCGTGAACCTTGACGGTGTTGGCCATTTTTCTGGACTACTATGATTCTTGCCTTCGCGGGACATGAAGACTATCTTTGTCCGTTACCCGGTGTATCTTGGTACTCAGTGGTGCCGCTCTACCCTTAGGGTCTGGGTGCAACAAAGTAAGTCACTTGGTTGCATGGCTAACATAAAGCAATGAACTTAAATGTTAATAAAATATTAGCTAAACCGTCCAGCTAAAGAGCTAACGGATTCTGCTCACCGTCATCCCAAAGCTAAATGCTTGTGTTTGTTTGTCCAGGAGGGTTACCTGCCTGACAACGAACGGATCGATCATCGATCCAATTTTCATCGTTAATGAGGATACAAGGCAAATCGCCTTCTAGCCGATCTATGTTTTCCATATAGAAGATCAGTCCGGGTTCATGATTTCTGTAGAGTTCCTTCTACACCACCAGGCTGATGTTTGTTTACAATAAATTATGTCAGGAATCACCAGTTTCCAGATAGTCATGGAAAGAAATATACTTTTTTATTTGATAAAGTACTGAAAATTTATTATGTTCGGGTTTAATGAGTTAGCAGCTGACAAAGATGTCATTTAAATATAGAAAAGATTGAAATGGAAAGAAAACTAGGAAGGAAAGTTATAATGAGAAGGAAATGACTTAGAAAGAAACAAATGAGCAAATAAAGTTATAAATATATATAAATAGAAATAGATAAAGAAAGAAAAATAGAAAATTAGAGAAAGGGAGGGAGAAAAAAGTAAAGAAAGAGTAAAAGAAAAAAGAACGAAACAAGAAAAAACAAAGAAAAGGAAGAACGCAAGAAGAAAGAAAGAAATGATGAAAGGAAGGAAGAAGTAAAAAAGAAAGAGTAAAATAAAAACATAAAGAGCATTCACCCAAGGAGTCAACAAATAAAAAGGAAGAAAACGAAAAGAGAAAAACAAACCTATTTACAAAATTTTAAAAAACATAAAAAGAAAAAATTAAAATTGAACTCAATTTTCACAGCAATCAATACGAAACTTCAAAAAGCCTAATGTTGATTATAGCTACAGACCTCGTCACATCAAACACACCTTTTTCTTTCCCTCTAATGCAAACTGTCTCTTCTTCTAAACTATCGTTTCGATTTCAAGTGTTTTGCAACTCCAGAAGCACACCATCCTGCTCATTAGACTTGATGGCATTTAACATGATCACGTGACGCAACGATGAGAGTAGAGATTCCATCGACCAGTCCTCCTTCAAGACAGAACATTGTAAGTGGTTCACCATGGCCAAGTTAAAGAAAGGCCGTGCTAAACTTTTTCTATTCATGATTTTTACATTTCCCGAAGGAGCTATTCTGGGTGTACGGAGGAAGTTTTCAAGACACAAACTGCACGAACCTCGACCTGAAGACCTTCTTCCTCGGAGATAATCTCGCGGCCACAAAGCCTCCCACTATGTCTGTGAATGTCAACGGTTGCTTATTATGTCTTACATCTTTCACTGCACTAACCCTGGTTTGATTGTGAGATCTCGTGGAGCTTACGAATCGTGGGTGTGTTCGCAAAATGCGAGGGCAGCTTGGAAAGAATACAAAGCAAATCTTTCCGAAAATAAAGTCTGGCATCTACAGAAAAGGGGAGAGAAATAAGCACAGGTAAAGAGATAACACCACCAGATGCTTTCCATGTAAGAAAAATGGTTTTCTAAAATAATTCTCAAGATTTATATGCTTTTGTTTATGTAAACAAACATATTCATTCTCTGAACCTTTGTTTTAGGACGGGATTTTGAAAAAGACCATTGTCGGTCAGAAGCATGAGGCTACCGGATAGGATTGTTGACAAAAGGGAGATAACGGAGAATGAAAAAGAGTGGGAATCGTCATCTACATGAAGTGTCCTACAGACAGTGGACCACTTACTTTTGGTCTTTGTGGTTCTACACTATAATGCTTTTAACCTTTAATCTTTGCTGTTCTTCAATTGTCCGTTTAGCTACTCGTCGATCTTTCGTCAGGTCACCACCCATGCACCCACAAAACCCCTACAAATTCTGTCTCTCTCTCACACACACATACAAACCTGCATACCCTCAATGATTTTACATTTTGCAGAAGTCGAAATCTGAAAAAAGTTTATATATACTTACTCACACCAGTCGCCTTATAATTAAGTTGTAGTGCTTCTCATACCAAGCTCACTTTTCAGAAATGTCTTTTCCATTGCCTTATTGATAAAAATTTCTAGACTAGGAAGAGAAATCAGTGCATGAAGAAAGTCTGAAGCGTACTAGGCCCCCTCACAACATCCCCATCCCTCCTTAAACCTCGTCACACGAGACTTATTTACCAGTTGGCTTATTTCGCACACCAAAGAGAGGGGCCGTCCAATTTCTGTCAGGGCGAGTCGCCAGTCTAGCCTCAACCTGACCACAAATCGTTACTAAAAGCTCATTTGTTCCTACCCTGTCGGTCATCCGGGCCTCGCTACCAGTAATTCAAAAAAAGATTTGTTTTCCTTGCACGCGCACTGTCTTAAAGGGGTGCACTAAAAATGAATGGCGGCTTTTTAAAAATCCCTTCGTCATTCCCATGAAAATTGTGACAATATTTTACATTCCTTCAGTTCAACCCACATCACGTGATCTGCTTTCTCGAGAGATCCAGTTCCGAAAGTAAGATTCTGGCTGGAAATGTCTGATCAATGTCATCAGGGATTTCCACAAAACTTTCTGAACAAAAGAAAATCTCGTTAAATGCGTTAACAATGATCAATTTTCAATATTTTAACTAGAAGGCTATGAATGAAAGCACGTGACATCAAGCAAAGTTTCTTTAAGTCTGAGATTTCATTCTGGAACAGAGTGCGAGGACCAGACACCGAAGTCGAGCATTCTTCCCGACACGAATAAAACTCGGATTGTAATTTCTTATCACATTTCTCTGATGGTGTTAGCCTTTAAAGATGTTTGCTCTGTCCTTTCAGCTGCTGGCTGAAGTCACTAGGAACTAGGAACCAATTCTGCCATGACATAATCAAATATTCCTTTATTCAGTTAGCTGTGTTTGTGTGGCGTACTACTTATACAAACTGTCCAATAGCTGTCGTCTGCTTTGAACTTTCTTTTTTGTTGTTTTTTTTTTCCTTCGCCCACAACAACCAACCTTTGTTAAGCATTTGCTTTGCATTGTACTCGGACCTGATTGTTGTTTACAGTGAATAACATGTTGTGTTCATGGTTTCAGACATTCGTGAGTATTATGAAGAGTAGCCCTCTACTCCAGGGATATTCCTGGATATACATTTATTTTTGATTAAAAAGCTGAACCTTTACCACGCAAGTTCAGCATAGTCTGGGGAACTATGTTAAAAAAAGATGGATTGTAGTCCTACTACAAGTATTTTCGCCCTGTTTCAGGTCGATTGGCAGACTTGTACTGAGGTCCTTTCATTAACAGCCCATGTCAGTCATTTATCACACTCTTCTCACATCTCAGTCGTGGCATCTCGACAATCGAAAATAAAGTCTGAGTAGGAAGCCAGGAATCCTAATAAACCTCCTTAAATAACGAAAAAACAAGCTCTGGAAAAATGTTAAAATACTTTTCTCTGATGTTTCTTAAAATTTATTATCCCGTTTTCAGCCCCCAAAACGTAGTAAATGAAAATTATCTTTATTTTTGCAGATAAGTTGACATTAAGCGCGCGGGAGCATGTGTGTCTGAACCATTTGTATTATTTTATTTTATTTTTATTTTTTATTCAAAATAAATTACTCAGTAAGCTCCACAGCTGAATCAGTTATTTATTATTTTTGATGAAAGTAATAAATACAAATCGCATGTTAAAGTAATGGTTATCTTCATGTGACATTATCTATGTGCATGTTTTTCTCACATCTGTGTATATATTGTCTTATGGTGCATTATTTGAATTAAAGAACTCACACAGCGCAGCTCGGTCGATGTTTTTGTTTATCTCTAACATGCCTGCAGCATTTATAGCCGGAAAAGAAGAGGATTGAGGGGGGCAATGTTTCCAACATACATCCTGCCCTCAAGTCTATATTTCGCAAAACCGAGGCGCTTTGGAGCTTCGTCAAGACAAGAATATTACTTATATTTCTTGAGTAGATTTTTAGATATCTTAACGCTGCATCGCATAAAGCTTGGCTCTGTCTAGGTCACAAAGACCTAGTTTCGATCACTTTGCACTGGACACAACAGTAACAGCAGGGGTCCAGCTTATCATGGGTGGGCCTACAGAGAAGTTGTGCATCAACAACTCTTTGACCTTCGCCCCAGGCTCCCTCGGCCAGGAAACTAAATTGAATTGATGATGATGATAGTAAGCTGGCCTGCCACGACCAGTAAACAGCACAATATTGATGAATCCAGGATCCAGGATCCAGGATCTGTATGTCCATGTCATTCAGGTGGGTTAGACACCAAGATAACCTTAGCACCAGCACATCACGTGATGAGTGACCCTGCTTAAGATTTATGTTTATATTTTCATCTGATATACCCCATTGAGGGTTTATTTGTGTTTCATGCGAAGAAAAAAGTAATAAAACTATTTTTCTGTTTCATACACGGTGCATTCACGCTTATAAATAACTACATAAAGTGTACGCAGAAGGTAGAAGGAGGTACACAGATTTGTGTGTTCCTGAGTGGCTACAACGATAAATAAATCGGTGTTTGGAGAACACGAAAGGACGGATGGACGGACGTGTTTACTTGTTTTGCCTACTTTTTCTTCGTTTTGCTATCATTTTTATCCACAGCCACTGCAGCGTTTAATGGAAGCTTTTACGGCTGATCCCCGGGGATGAAAAGGGCAACGATGGTGATGAATGGCTGTACAACTGCCCTTTGACCTCTGGACACTGCTGTTATTCAACAGTATTGTGTAGAACATGAAACAAGCTGATCAGCTTCATGTAATGAAGCGAACGCGGGGGCCAGAATGGTTGGCCTGTTCTTATGACCGTTTAATACGGTGTCAAGGGGAAGCAATCAGTAGCATAACACTGGATAATAACGTTATATTGTCCCCCTGCCTGCAACCCACGGGAGCCGGGAAATAATGCCAATGAGGACGAGAGCTTTATTAAGACGAAGGACAAATTGGAGAAAGTTCCATTACTTAAAAGACAATATTGTCCAATAGAAAGGACTAGACATTGTTGAAGATTACATCCATCAGAAAAAGTGAATTATAAGTAACAAAAGACAGCGATAAAAAGTTTAGAAAGTTCAGAAAAGCTGAATCTAGACATTATAAGGGCACACACACACGCACAGTTCCTTTTTCTAGCCTGTCTTCAATGACATTCACAAATGTCCATAAAAATAGTAATATGAGGCACAACAAAAATCTAGAAATGTTAGAGGAAAATAAAATATGTTCGAGACTGCGAGGACGGAATGCTAACATGAAACATGTGACATTTCAAGAACAAAACAAGAGAAACATCAAATTCCTTACAACATTAAAAAAAAAAAAAGACAGTCCAACAACGAATACTGGCTTTTTTTCTGAAAGTCTTTCCTATTTCTGTACAAGCCTTTAATTTTGAAGTTCACAGACCGTGAGGAATCCAACAGGGCGTACCAATGCTTTATGTCTCCCATGTAATGTCCCAGTTAAGACTCATTGGAAAGAAAGGCTTGTCTCCTGGGGAAGATAGGCTTTCCCCTGAACGCACGTCCCTAGAATGGTGGGCACGAGGGAGACAGGAAACCACTAACAAGAGAAGCCATCTAGAGACTTGTTTTTTACAAAGCAAATTAGGAGCTCGTTTCAGTTTTTAAATCCTTATCTGAAGCTGCAACTCCTTTCAACTTCCCGTATACTCAAAAAAACATTTCCCCCAACAGCGTTAATTAGCATTTCGTAGTAAACACAGACTTTTTGTAAAATATATTTTTATACAGATAGTATTATATAGATATTACAACGCCATGTTTTATTTGTTTGGTTGTTGGGTTTGTTTTTGTTTTGTTTTGCTTTGCTTTGCTTTTGTTTTGCTTTTGTTTTTTGTTTTTCGTTTTTTTTAGTTTTGGTTTTTCGGTGGTTTTTTTTCTCCCTTACTGACTCCAGCAATATCTTTGATTGGAAACAATGTTCTTTTTTATTTTTATTTTTCCAATCTTTTTCTCCTTCCTTCTGTAGTGATAAGTCGATAACAACAATCACAGTCTAAATCCATCTTAGTGTGTTTCGAAGCATTTTTCAAGAACAGTAACCGCAGTCTGTCAGGACTGCAGCATTAAAGGCGAAATAGTGAAAATCATTAAATCAATTGTTGGGAGGATTTAAAGTGCAGTTTGCCGTTGTGCGCATGTCAAGCACCACATATTTTAGGCTTGCATTCAGCAGGGGCTTTAACACCACGTGACAGCTGAGCGTGACAGCTTTAGGTGCAAGACGGGGGGAGAGGGCAGGGGGGGCAGGGGGCACAGGGGGCAGGGGGTGAGGTAAGCCTTTAGACCTCGCTCTCTCCCTCGTGCAGTGAATGGATATCGTGTCCAGGAAAAATGTGGCGAATCCCTTGTTTACTAAATCATCGCTGGGATTTCGATCATATCTGAAACATGGATGGGTTTATCTTTTTTTTTTTTTTTTTTTTTTTTTGAAAACAAACCTTCAGGGAATAAGTGTATTTATTAGATCGCCAACAGAGAGATACTTTGGAAAATAGTTCTAATTAGAATACCTTCCTAAAATAGAGGTCTAATAGACAGAAACCCACTAACTGGAAGGTACACAGATGGACGATCACAAAAACTGGTTAAACAGGAGAGCACGGTGGATAGAGAAGCACTACTGTGTTTCTAAGAAACTGTAATTTTGTTTCAACAGAAAATTATACAAGTAAGAGCAGAAGACGATAAACAAACATGATTTTTTTAAAAGAAGTAAGAAAAGTAATAAAGATCATTATAAGTAAATAAACAAATAAGTAAATAGCCATAAAAAGGCATTTATTTCTATGGAATTCTGACCAGATTACAAACTGATTATTTTAATGCACTCTACAAGAGGGATTTAACTGATCGTGCTAGAATAATTCTTGAAGGGTTTTCAAACTTAATAGCTGAATCGTGACATCTGCAAAACGACGATAAACAATTTTGTCCATGCGTCCGATTTTTCCGATGTACTTTTCGTTTTTTCTATTTCTGTCTCCCCCTTCTCTCTCTCTCTCTGTCTCTCTAATAACAGTTTTCCCTCATGCACTGATCTTTGATTACATAACATCAAAAAAGGTAAGAAACATGAACTCTTGAAGTCAAACCTGACTCGAACATGAAAATTTAAACTCGCTGTTTCAAAAAGGTTAGCAAAGCATAACATGGTCTTAATCTTACATTGACAATGTTTTATTTTTTCGAAAGTTTAAGAGTTCGTGAGGAGATAAAGAAGACAGACAAGAGGATTGTTCGAAATCCACAATCGTGGCATCACGGAAGGTCACTGCTAGTATCAAGGTTTCAAGACCTCGTGTTAAATACCATAATAACTGAGCTTTTTACTTCTGTGATATCGCATTACAAGAAGTTCATGACCTTTTGCATGAAGAAGTAAAGGAAGACAATGGTTTTGAGGTTAAAAATCTTGTATCACGTTAATGAATCAGAATTACTGGCTGAGATGTTAGAAATGAGTATTATGACAGCAATAGTGAATCCAGACTGACCTCCAGAGTAACACCTCCTTGTCTCTCACAGCTAATGGCAAAGCAATAATGATGTCTACAGAAACATTGTAAGTGTAAACTGAACATTAAACACACTTGTCTTTCGGCCTTATCACTCTGAACTTACCAGTTTTATGCCGCCAGGAACGTTGGTGGCAACTGTTCATACTTCTACTAACATCAACACCAGCGCCGTCTTCACCACGACTTCGCCACCACCACAACATCCTTCCTGCCTCCCTTTCACCCAATCTAAATTTACATTAATGATTTAAAGTGGTGAAAGTCGCACACACAGCCAAGGCAAAGGTAAAGAATTTACGGCCATACCAGGATCTGAACGCCGAGGCTTCATATTGATTTTGATTGCCACGAGTTGCTTTATGTGGAGTCGGTGCTGGTCCACCTCTGTGTCATGCTCTTGTAATCGCCATATACTTCAAGAGGAAATATTTTCTTGCAGATGGAATTAGTAAAGACAGTGCTATCTTAATTGGATTATATCAAGAAGCTAGTGGAATACGAACTCTTCACATACATTGCAAGGACGTCACTGGACTAAGGGAGATAAGACAGCAGCCGG
This sequence comes from Pomacea maculata, assembly GCA_004794325.1. Lineage (NCBI taxonomy): Eukaryota > Metazoa > Mollusca > Gastropoda > Architaenioglossa > Ampullariidae > Pomacea > Pomacea maculata. Next base: position 617,761 of record SRHC01002888.1, read on the forward strand.
AAGTCAAGCAGGTTGAAGAGGTTTAAGAAAACCAATCCAAGGACACTTCAGACATTAGCGAAAGTAATTTGAAAGGAGATCTGGAGTTAGGCACTCGTCTAAAAATACTAAACATGCCGTGAATTGTAAAAATATGTACACGGAATACCCAGATCATCTTCAGCCCTCGTATAACCAACAGAATAAGCTTAAAACAAATAAACAAGGAAAAATAAATATCAAACTTAAATTACGAAAAAACAGGAATAGGAAGTGGGAAACATTTCAGACAAGACTGCAAAACCCTTAAAAATAATTTATTCTCCCTATTGATTGAGAAACGGAATTAGCTTCGCATCATGTTTCTTAATTAAATGCACTCTTATATTCTTTAGTTAAATTTCTAATAGTCTTTCAATCTATTTCTTGTTTGTATGTAAGTGTGAAGCGTTCGTATGTCTGAGAGATATGTTTACCAGATACACAAGGCGAGCGCTTTTGCACGCGTGTGAACTTTATCATCTAAAATAATGATGCTATCTCTGCATTATCTACAGTTTCTCTTTCTCTCCCTTTTTCTCTCTCTCACTGTACTCAATTGTATGAATTGTGCAACCCCTTCTTAACGACTATTGGCCGAGGAAGTAAGCAATTTGTTATTTCTCTCCATCTCCCTCCTTCTCCCACTGCTTCCCTTTCGACGGAGTAGATGATTGCTGCGGGCTTGTGCTTCTCTCCCAGGAAATGGAAAACAATTATGTGTCATCATCCCATCTCAACCATGTGATATGCGCCCACCACATTTTTCCTAGTGGGAACCAAATGTTTCTCATTAAAAAAAAAGTTTGATCCCTTGCTTAAAGATCGCGCGGCTGAAAAAAATATTCTCTGAAATGCTCTTCTTGCCTGTTGCGTACTTTGGGAGGTCCACTTGTCTGGAAGTGTCCACCGTGTTTTGTCGGGTATGCGTGACTGGGGGGTAGGACAAGGAGGTGAGTGAGGATGCCTGGAGATAGGGGTGGGATTACAGCCTGGAGGAGAAGAGGATCCGACAATGGCGGGTCCCCCGCGTGGCCCCAGGCATGACATCAAGAACAAAAAGAACGGGCGTGGAGTCTGGCGAAGAATTAAGTGAACGTCTGGAGAGCGCCTTATTGACATTCCAGGACTGTCCTGTCCACACTGTGGTCAATGGTCCAGTGTCTGGAGGTCACCACCGATGTGTGGACATCTCTGTAGCAAGCGTTAGGCCTCGGGGCTGTTTGGCAAAGTCCTTGTAAACTACTGCCATTGATTGGGGAACCAGATTAGGGCTTTCGATTGCAGTCAAGAAGTATAGGGTTGTATCAACACCGATTAACGAGCCAGCCATAGAGGTGATATGCTCATTCTCGCCCTAAATATATGAAATAAAATATATAAAAACTACATGAAAATATGCATATAATTCATTAGCTATTAAAATGAGACTCATGTCAGAAACTGAAATAGATAATCATTTAAATATTTAATAATCTATAGCATAGTTCAGTTTTTGGGAGTATTGCGAGTGGAAACTGAAAGTCGTCGAAAATATGGATAAACATTTTCTCAGTTGTACACAAAGAAGCTATAATCAGCAATTAGTCTATAATTACTGGTATAATTGAGGATTCAACAAAAATCGACATGAATGGATATCCGCCCTAAGCTCGGTTATAACATGTGAACACATTGAGAGTTCGCAATCATCTGCAGTCATTAGTCCGACTGTAAACCCATCTTTTTGTCTGTCTGTGTGTCTCCTAACGAACATTACAGTTGTATTTAGAATTAACTTCATGCAACAGAACAAACTGATCGGTTTTCGGGGTGTTTCAAAACTGGTGTCCAGAAATAGATGAAACTAATTTGGAATACAGACCATCGGCAACTTACCATTGCCGGCAGCAAGTCAAGCGTGAAATTAGAGTACGGTAGGGTGCATCACAACTAGGAATCTTCACATGCTTAATTAACCAGCTGACGTAACCAACCAATCTGAACCAGCCTACCAAAGACAGAAAGAATGAATACGATTGAACGAACAAGAGAAAGATCTCATAACAGCGTAGAAAGACTTTGAGATAGCTTATTACAACATCATTTCTTCATCTGACTTTGAATGTGAACTTTGACATCGTGAAGAAAAGTGTTTATGCAGCAAATGTCATTCAAACCTGTCGTTATTTGGACAAGTCTCACGGCGATGAAAAGTATTTCCTCTAAAAGACAGAAAGTGTGAGCTGCCACGAAACTGTCAGACTGTCAGGCAAAGCCAAAATAGTTTTCTGAAAAAGGAAGGTGGCCAAGACTAAAATTAACAAATAAAACGGAGAAGTTTGAAATACAAAATATTTGCGTCTCTCCATCTCTCTGTATTTATCTGTCTTGTTTCATAAACATGTTTTTATATAAAGTGTTTTTAAGAAATAATTTTGATGTTCAAATTCTGAGCACACACTATTGAGCAAGGCACAAACTCACGAACCGGTGCAGCGGAACACAAACAAAAACAACAAAAAAAGAAAGTAAATAAGCAATGAACGAATGAGCGATTAGAAGTAAAAGAGAAGACATATCTTTGCTGGGATCTTTCTCCAGCATTCCATCACTGCTGAGAGTAACAGGAATCAAGTCATTTGTTACTGTAGCGGTGTTGCAGGAATCAAGTCATTTGTTACTTTTTCATTAGGGAAGCGCTCGTGGTGGAGGACCAGTAACAGAGACAAATGTAGCGACAAAGTGCCACCACCATCTCTCTCTCCCTCTCTGCCTCTCGTCTCTCTCCTTAAAGAAACAGTCGAAGTCTTCCACAGGACCAAGTTTGAACTTTTAAATTGTATTCTGGTTCGCATTTTGTTGTGGTTGTTGCTGTTGTTGTTGTTGTGGACGGTGTTAATAATATTTAGCTGTTGCTTATACGTATCCTTTTTTGGATAATTCAATATTGCATTAGCTGAATGGAGTTGTGAACACCAGATGCAAGAAAAAGTAGTGAAGGGCATGTCCTGTATAGGGATGAGTAATTGAAAGAAAGAGAGAAGGTTATCTTTGGTTGAATCATCGACTAGCATTCCATCACTGCAGAGTGAAATGTAAGTAGAGGTTTCAGAGGAATGGACATTCCACAGAGAGGGGGTGAGTAAATATACATTTTGCAAACTGACACACTGACCTGCCCCAACACACACACATATTACACCTTCACATACACATTACGCGCATGCGCACATGCAGACACAGCAATCTCTCAATCAGGGAATATTTACGTGCACGTAGACACCCAGGCACACACTCTGTCTTGCTCACTTTTGGAACACACATACAAACACACAGACACACTTTTTATGTTACGGGGTGACGTAGGAGGCTGTGGGTTGCAGTTGTGTGCAAACACGTGTTCAACGGCGCATCTATGCACAGAAACTCACTAGCGCCTGTTAAATGATGATTTCATGCACCTTTTATTCCTTACTTTGTATCGTTTATCTTTTGATGTATTTATTATTCCATATTGCGATGTAAGAGATTAAGTATAATAAGACCTGATGGGCTTCATATAGAATGCTTTTATTATGGTTGATGTTATTGTGCTTTTATTGTTTCACTCTGCCCCTATAGGCGGGTAACCTCTTAAAAAAAGATTTTTTCTTTTTTTTTCTTCCACACAATCTCTGTCTCTTACATTCAGGCCTTTTACTATCGCAATATTGCTTTCACAGTTTTTACTTTTGTTGCCAATTTCGTTTAGTACCAAAAATACGGGAGTTTTATTAAGTTAACTAACTATATTTAGCAAAGAAGACATTTTATGATGTACCCCAATGATTGGGTCATCTAGATCTTCTACTTCAATACATCGGGCTAACTGAAGTCATTTCTCAAAGGAGAAATGGAGGTTCGAATCGAGGCAAGTCCCAAGAGGGTCAAACTAGGTTCCCTCATCAATAAGTACACCCTCTTCGGTCTTGGATTAACGGTTTTACTACCTTATGGGTACTCTAAGGAATGGTAAAGGTTAAGGGAGTAAGCCCCTACAGCAAATCTTGATTGTAAAACCTAATCACTGGGCGAAGGGTTTGTTTGACGAAAGAACCGACTATGACCTAAGGACCAACCACTCACATCCAAGTTGATGCATCAATTGAAAGATCTCGGATGTAGTCTCACTTGAAGAAGAAATGAGTACCAAGTATATAAGCCCAGAGATAGCGGAAGTGAATTATCATCCCAGATCCGTCGAGGACAGGATTAACAACGACCGCGCGCCCCACTGGCAGCCATCAGAGAGGAGATAGCGGAATACCTGTTACTGGAGCCAGAGAACCAATAAAGCTAAGAGAATTAAATTCCATCGGTACTTTCAACATCCACCCACTATACCAGTGTGGTACTCATGAAAGAACTCATGAGCTAGAATGATACCTGTGGGAAATTGGGGGACTGGCAAATGTCAGAGACCAGGGTTTGGGGAGACACGATGATCACAGGCTCTGGTACATCGGGAAGACAGACACAAACATGGCGACTTCCTCGTATTTAGTAAAATGCTCGGAGCTCTCATAAGGTGAACACCAATATCCGGCATGCTGACCTACATTGGCATCTCCGCAGGCCTCATGATGTCCGAATTGTTTTAGTCTACATTTTAGTCTACGAAGAAGTGGAGGACTTTTATGATCATCCAGATAGAACATTCTAGTCATATTCAGTGACTGGTAGGTAAAGATCGTCCATTTGAGTACCAGCAGTGAGCCGAAACGGTAGGTAAATTTACTCTTTGTGACATCAGCGACAGGGAACTCCGATTCCTGAAGTTTGCACAGAGCAGGCGAGTCAAGACCCAACATTCTGCACCCCTACAAGAAATCCAGATGGATAATTCAGCACTCTCAGCTAAAACTAAGCCATGTCCAGGCGCTTACATAGGCAAGGACTATATTCTTGCTTTAACAAGCATAAAGCTGATGCTGGAGGCAAAACGTAGCTAATCACTCTTCCCCTCGAATTCGCTTTGACTTGAAAAAAAAACTACAAGCCCAAAGGTTACCGAGGTCTTCAAGGCACAAATCTGAGGCAAATTCGTTGACGTTAACAAAGTAGACTGTGATGTCTCCCCTCTCTGGAAACATCAAAAAGGTGCAATTTTCAACAGCCGAAGAGGCTCTAGCAAGACATAGGAAGAACAAATAGCTCTGGGTCACAAATGATATGTTAATCTTTGTGTCCAAAGAGACAGGAGAACACGAAGAAGCTAACATGTTCATAACAGTGAACTGTGACCTCAGAAAGGGGATGAAGGGAGATAGAACTGAATAGAAGCCCAACGCCGGACTAAAGAGGAGGTAACTTCACGAGGTGAAAACAATACAAAACAAAAATACCAATTATTGGTGAACCTCACCACGACCGGTCAACACGAGTCTTGAGGCATCAAAGACAGCAACGGACATTCAGTACGAGAGGCTGTTGTATATGATGAGAACATTCCACAAGATGGCTTGCTCAAGTCATCGAAGCGCCAGTAAGTCGTTCAATGAGTTCAATACTATTTAACATTTAACTGGGAATAAGTTGGTGTCTGCCAATGGTGACTACTTCTTGCAGACCACAATGTATCATCATACGAAAAACTTTTTACCACCATCGTGCCTCGTTTCCATCGGATGCCATTTTGTAACCTACGCTTTGCAAATGGCATTCATTCGATGGTGGTAAATAAAATCAAAGTGTGAAGACCTTACCAACAGTTCGGCATTTGGGAAGTATATGGAATGGAGACAACAGCAAAGCCATGGTTAACACAACTGGCAACAGCAAAGCAGAGATTGACAGAGCACAACTGGTCTAATATAGTCACATGACCTGACTTGACGCTCTGTGAAAACCGTTCTCGGTTTATACAAGCTGTTATTACCGATAGTGGTTGTAACGTTTTTACGAAAGAGTGTGTTGAATGTGTTTGCGAGCGCGTGTAAACATCTGCATGTAAACCACGCTCGCCGCACTCTTTCACCTTTTTCAACAAAAAGGTCCGGCCAACGATTAGCACATTTAATGTTTATGAAATTAACTAACGATGAGATGAGGATGAAACAAAATAAAATAACGCTACCCCCTCCAGCGTCAACCTCTTCCAAACGTTTCTCAGACGGTTGGCGCTGACGAAATCACTGACCAGCAGGCTAATCCTCTGAATTTCTTCACGCAGTTCGTGAAGTTAACTGTGAAGTTAACTGTGAAGTCCACTGAATTTCTTCACGCAGTTCGTGAAGATAAAAGATAAAAATCCGTATCGGCGAAGATATTATATTCCGCTTGGATTGATTCCTGTACCACACTGGGTAATACTTCACACGATAATACTCCACTGGACACACGTCGGCTATCCGTTGCTGGCAGTTAACCATATACTGTACACTCCCCACGGAGCTCTGTACACACCAACTCCTTGGTCTCGTCTCCTTTCACAGAACCGTTTGATCTCCTAGGTTAACTCCTGCTTTTTCCCCTCCTGACCAATCAGGCACCCCTAGCGACCAGGTAACTAGGACGACCATCTAACTGTCTTTCTTGGAGACTCTCTCAACCAATCATGCGTACTCCATGGCTCTCCATAGCCTACCGTCGCCCTAGTTACACTGTGCTCAGTTCATTTTACGTCATTCACTATATGACGCAAAAGAATCGTCACGCAGAGCCACGTCAGCGCTCGCGCGACTGCTCTTCCCTGACCACAGGGAAAGTTAAAAATAAAAATGAATCTAACTAGATTCGTCTCAATCGCGAATCGTTACAGTGGTACACGATCAGCAGAAAAATTCTAAAACTTTACCCCTAGCGCTTTTCCTTCAGACTCGTCATTCAATGGTCTAGACATTCTAGAACGCTAATACACGGCTCCTAGTAAAGAGAATTTTGGACTAGGGGTCCGCAGATAACATCTCAGCTATAACGGCCTAAACACTCATTAACGAAGCCGTTATCAATCCTGGAGACGTTTAAATAACTAGTCTGCGGGAAAGGCAAAAAAAAATAATAATAAAAAAGCAAACATCGTGTTTTGTTACCGGTCTCACTTTGTTAACGCAGCAACGGTCCCTTCGGCAAGTATCCTTATATTCTGAATATTACTATTCAATTTATTTGCAATACATGATTAAACACTCGAATAACTACCCTTATAGGTCATTTCTGAGAAACCTATCTATATTAAAAAACATAAAAGAAACCTATTCCCCTTTGTTAATTTTGTCTGCAGAACTTTTCATTCGGGAAAGGAAATTCGAACTTAGTGAAAGAGGATAAACACGATAATGAAAGCTATCATCTTTGTTGCAAAACATCATACGTGGGTATCAACAAATAAGGGAAACATCACCGCTGGAGAGGACTAAAGTTCAGCTGAAATCGATGTCTTGGTCAAAGAACTAAAATAATCTCATGCCTAATTTTTGACACGATAAAAAAGATGACGCTAGCGATGAAAGGTAGAAAAAAAATCGATGTAGATAACGTGATAAAAAAAAGTAAAGTTCCGAAATGTTCCTCTTTGTGTCTTATCCACTAAAGAGTCCCAACCTCATCACACGTTACGACTAATGTTCTACATTAAGGTAAGTGGATATCGCGGATGTGTTTCAAATCATCTGTTATTTCTTGACCGAGAGATTATCTTGACAGCTCGGCGTGCAACTGCGCTCTCGAGGGTCACGAAAGGTCAGCGATTGCAGCCAAGTAGAAACGATACCTAACCATCCTAATGGTTACACTTTGTTCTTAATGACAGTGACTTTCTGGCACAATATTTGAAATCCGTTCCCTCAAATGATTAGTATTTTATTGTCCCTAAATATTTCCTAAACTTTATTTAAATTATGAATTTCAGATTAAAAGACTTTTTGGGGAGGATTTGACGATAAGGATAACTGGAGAGATACCGAGAAGCTTTAAAATCTGCCCCAAGTCAGTTTCGGATGTGATATCAGATGACATGAATGAGGAACGGGCGGATGTCTGTGGTTACATAGGCACAATATCTGTCAACAAGATTTCTTTACTCAACACGGGAAATCTGTCCACAAATATTGCCAGATGAAAACATGTTGCCTGCAGACACTAAAGAAAGTCTTTCGATTGCTCTCCCGGGGTTTATAAGAAAAATCATACAAAAAAAAAAAAAAAACCCTACAAAATTATTGTCGCTGCCATTGTCATTCATCTCATGTTATTCACGTTAAACATGAATGGAAGAATCCGAGTTAAAATCATTTTTACCTTACCCCGCATGCAAAGTAAATTTTCCACTTTTTGTGGTCACTGCGGGTGTTATGTAGTGCCGGGTGGAATGGTGTTCCTAGAAAAGCTGTAAGATTTGGGATCGCAAGGATTGTGTTTGTTTATTGCTGTTAGCGAGTAAGCAGCTTGCGAGACTTCGCACTGGCGTTCCTGGTCGACAGCATTAGCCAGCCATCGGTCCTACCAGCCCTCGGCGGTCCCTCCTTCCATTTCTCGAGTTCCCTTCTTAAGCTGTCGGGATGCTGCTAGCGACAGAAAAAGACGGGAACTTGTAAGACTTCTCCTTACATGCTCTCCTCTCCCTTCCCTTCCCGTCCCCTTCCCTCTCTCTGACATGCGCACTCCTGCTTCGATGATCGACCTTTTCCTCTTTTCTTGTCCATCTTGTAAGATGTGACGTAACACGGTTGACGAGCGCTGATTCGTTATTGCTCCTTTTTTTACCACAGTCCTTGCCCTTCACTAAAGGTTAAAAGTCAAGACCAATACTACTGAGTGTCAGAGGCTTTTTCCTTTTTGAACCACTCCGGTCCTCTCTCTCTCTCAATGTCCATCTACTAACCAGCAAGATTACGAACGATTTTGGCGTTGGAGTATATGCTTGTAAAGTGGACGCAGACGTATCGAACCAAAAGCAGCTTTAAAAAAAACCATCTTTACTCTAGCAGCTAACATTTTTAAGTAACCAAGACCCACTGACCTGCAAGACGATCAATGCACGAGAGCAAACTTAATAACAGTGTAGAGGGTTAAGACCGACTTCGACACTTTAAGCACTATAGTGAGATGACGGATAGACGGATAGCCAATAGGTCGAGCCTTTTAGCTACATCGTGGCCATAGTGATAGGCCTAATAGCTTCTGCTTCAGGCCACATCAGCATGTGATAAAATGGAATCACTGTCCGCTCAAAGCAACTGCCAACAGGAAACAGACCTGGTGGGAGTATTAAAGACGTTGGACAAGGACGTAAAACTAATAGTCAGACGGCGATCTGGGTGTTGTATGGGGAGCTGATGGTCCGATGACAGGCCGGCAGTGACACAGATGCCCACTCGGATGTTTTAATACCTGAAGATACGTTTTAATCAAGACAGCAGGCTTTATCTACCGCATTTTGGAATGTTACACCCTGTCATTAGATAGACGTAAGTTTTCTTCTTTGTCGTCGATGGGGTACAAGGTAGTAGAATCGTATTCCTGATGGACAAGCTCTTGGCGCATAAAAACATATACAAGCACGCGAACACAATCAAGAGAGAGAGAGAAGAGAGAAGAGAGAAGAGAGAGAGAAGCCTGATATTTCAATTCATAGACGGTTTAAAATCAGAAAAGGGGTGAAACGCTTTACAATCAGTGGCACGGCTGACAATGTTTTTGATAAGACAACCCATAAACAAATGTCAACCAGTCGCTGCCACCACAAAATGTGGCTAAAAAGAGCACTCAAATATCCGCTCGCAGTCTAACACCAAGGATCGCCTGGCTCCGGAATGGTACGGAAGCGTATCAGTCTGGCGAAGGGAGGTTTATTTACTGCCAGCTCCAGGAGTCTGACCGCAGCATCCAAAGTAACGACTGTGAAGACGAGACAGCCATTACAGAACTCGCTGGTCTCCGGGCATTTACAGCTTGTTGCGGGCAGTCCACTTTCAGAGTGGTTTAGTTCACAATGTGTCTGGTATACCGCAGTCTACCCTCAGAGGTTGGCTTGTGGACTCGAAGCTAGTCCCACTAATTGTATAATTGTGTGATGGGTCACTAAAGGTCTTTATCCCTCCATCTCCTTTTTTTTTAATTTACTTCTCTTGCCTTTCTCAAAGTAAGGTCAGGGTACTATTGAAGAAATGATTGCATTAATTTATATAAGCCTTGTGTTTGACTGTTCACTACAATTTATTGCGTGTACTGCAAGCCCAATATTGAGTGTATTTTATTCCTAATTATATTGTCATTTTGGTAGCATTGTAGGTTAATTCAAAATTAATTTATTAGTCATGAGTTGGGACTGGGAGGTAAATGCCACATTGTCTGAGATTATGGTTTGGGAAACAAGGTTGAGGACGTGCTGGCATAATTCCCTGTTAATACGAACTCACAGAGATCACGTGTACTTGATGACCGAAGCATCTCTGAATAATTGTTTCTATAATAGGGAACTTCATTAAAAAATTCTGAAAGAGGAGTAGGACACATGTACTCATACAGATTTATACAATTAAACTTAAGACACGCATATACGCGCTCGCAAACACACACACAGAAGAAAAGAATTAAAAAAAGTTACAAACAGAGGAAAATATAGTCTTCAGGACAAATAACAATGCCAGGAATTAGCCAGCCAATGACAAATGTCAGCGGGAGTGTAACCCGGCTTTACTTACCGGAAATAATGACTGAGATGATTAGTAAAGGCATTCTCTTCATCGTCCTCCCTTCACTTAGTCCTGTAGTGCGCCCATTAGGTGTAGTCAGTCTCTCCTTCCTTCGCACTTCTTTCAGCCGCTTACAGGCGGGACTGGCGGCCCTTCAACCAACAGGTCTGAGCTAAGGCGTGTCACTCTTTATTTTCTGTACGTGAGGATTCTTCCGCCTCGTGCAATAAACGTCCTCATTCCAGATGTTAGAAACCGTTTGCAGAAGATTTACGATGGAGATGCTTATCTCACAATCTGCCACCTTTACACAGTTTTCCACCTTTTTCAGATCAGCTCAGTTTTTGTCTTGAGTTTCCAAATATCCTATTCACTCTTAACATTAAACATTTAGTCTCTGCCACTTCCCCTGATGGACCTATGCCCAAAAGGTTTTGCAAGAGTGTTGGCTGGACTAAAATCAAACCCTCTGTCGCGAACTTGAGTGGAATCGAAGTCTCGTTTTCGTCAGGAGACGATCTTGTAGTGCTCCGCCAAGAAAACAAGTTCGTGGAATGTAAAGGAGATACGTATTTATAAGACATCACCAAAGAAGGCGGGGGTACACAACCCAATAAAGAAGTCAGCATGTGTAATCCGTAGAATGTTCCAGAAGGTGTTACCGTTCGCAGCGGAATCTTCATTAGTGGCACAAAAACTTGTTGCCGCAGGAGACCTGGTGGCTCTGACGTCGCTTTAAAGACATGGACGTGGATTTAATGACCGCACATACAGACACACAGTTCTCCAAAAAAAGAAAATTAAACAGAAACTGTTCGGATTGATCCAAAAAGTTCTTCGCCGCACGGCAGCAGGTCCCTATTAAAACAAACTAGATGTGCTAGACTGAGGTGATGGAAGAAATGCTGAGACATTTTCACATAGTTATCTATCATGTAAGACTGTTCAAAGTATTCTCACTTTCCTACAGGTATTCCTCCTCAATGAGGCTGCATATGTCGCATGACATAAATCAGGGTCACTGTCACATGACCTTGTTCACGAAAGTGTGAGTGACAAGCAGACAGTAACAGCACGAACTTGTATTACTGGACTGCTAGCAGACGAGTTTTTGTCCAGTTAACTACTAAAACGAGGCAGATGTGTACAAAGCTTCCGGTTTAGTCACATTCTTTGTTTAGGCTCGCCGAGATTAGCAGCGGAAAACTTCGCAAGAGGCGAAGCGTCGATCTTGGCAGACAGACAGCAGTCCACCTACACATATCCATGGTAACGGCAATAGTTGTTGTATTTTTAAGCAGCAACTTTTGACTGAGGCATGTTACTGGGTGACAGAATTTTATCACAAAGCTCACACTTGTCGAAAAATCTATCCAGCTAAAAAGAATACTTATTGGGATTTTTTCTCTTTTCTTTAAGAAGACTGACAGCACAGAATCTTGGATAACGAAACAGATTTTTTAAAGGATTTGCTTTTCTTTACGACCCTTAGCCCTTCCCTTTTCTCTCCTTTTTCCTCTTTAGGAACTAACTTAACTAATTTCTTGAAACATTTGTTACTTTCAAAATGAGGGCAGCTGCACTCATCCAGTATTAAAATCAGTTTTGGTATTGAAATCAGTTTATTTACCTTTTGAAATGGCGGAAAAAAAGGGCTGGAGTCAGTTTAATAAATGGCCGTTTCTCAGTTTCCAACGAACACCTTTAAATGTATCCCGTTCTGTTAAGAAAAAAAAAATCAGAGCAAGGCGACACATTTTCAGCGCTGACAAAGTTTACTTTCCGCATCAGGTTGCCTGGCAGCGGGCAGGAAACTTTTGTGTAAGTTTGTTTGGGAGGGCGGAGACATGGGCGTCAAGGGTCAGACGCTGCCGAGGACCTTCATGGTCCGAGAGGTCGCACTGTCCGTTTCTCTGAGGGTCGCTCTGTTCGCTTCGTCTTCTCGCCTCTCTCGCCAATGACCACGGTTTTCAGCTCTTGTGACGGCCGTCGCCGGGTGGTTTCATCTCCACCACCCTGATTGATAACTGCGGGTCGCGGCACCTGTTGCCCAGGGCGCTGGCACACAGGGCATGGTGGGAAGCTGACAGGCGAAGACAGGATGGGAGAGAAAGGTGTTGACGTTGCTTGAGATGCTTGGAATGATGCCACCTCCTTCATTGTGGCGGTCCTATTGATTCCCGGGCTCTGTCTACTCTCCTCCAACGCCCCGATCGTTCAAGGACATGGCAAATTTAATTTTACAACAACCTTTCCTTTTCATAAAACAGTTGTTTCTAAACTTTCCCGAAAAAACACATTTTTTTTAATTTCAATAATCCGGAATGTAATTGAAATGTTTTGGACATTTGGTAATAGGACACCCCACCATTGTTGTTACAGGTAAGAATTCCTTAAGCACTGTCTTGCTTTCACATCGGAAACAACAAAAGCAAGAAAGATCTTGCTGACACATCAAGTTTATTTTGACGAGAGTTCTCTCGGTCAGGTCGATCACCAAAATTCTGCACAATGAAAAGGGGAAACAAAGAGACCCCTTGGCCGTTCTTGCCGGAACCAGTGAACACGGCTTGTGTGTGGCAGGACTGAAGTTGACAAACCAGGCGCGGCGAAACAATTAGGAGAAAAAGGACAAAGAGGATAGAACGAATGGAGGAAATAGAAAGAAAAGAGCTGAAGGAATACAAAAGGCAAAGTTTTTTTGCTGGGGACGGTGAGGACGGAGGGAAGGAAAGCGTTACCCAAGCTGTGTTCAATCAATACATCTCGGCTCTCACCGGCACCCCGTCAACAGGGAGCTACGTCAGCAGGGTGGACTGAGGGGATAACGGTCGGCCATAGTCCTTCCTGGCTTTCCTCGCACCCCACGTGCAGTCGTGGTGTTTTTTTTTTTTAATTCTGACATAAACACCAATGGAGCTTTGGGTATCAGTACAGGAAGAGGAACAGGGTAGTGCATGATATATATTCCCAACGGATGTCTGCTATGGAAAACGACTTCTATAACAGTTCCAGTTTTTTCTATCACTCTCTTTTGATTGTAAATGTTTCACATCTGTATTAACACTTGTAGGTATGTAAGCGGAGAATAGGCCAGTATGTTTGTATGTATGTTGTATGTTATCGCCATTCATCACTTCTCCCTGGTAACATCTGACGAAGACCTATGATACCGGTCGGCGGGGGATGCGGACGATAAACGTGAGACATTTACACCTTTACTGGCGGTAGAAAAGTGCTGCAAGGTGACCAGTCCGTTCTTTAGTGTTTGCTAGCCATTCCTCCTTCTGTTCACCTAGGTGTCAATCGTATCCCGAGGAGTGGTCACCAGACCAGGCCAGCTCGCACCAGACGAGGTGTTTGGTGCCTCACCAGGGTGTCAACAGTGCGTCGAACAAATTCATTTCCTAGGTTCCGTGTAAGAAATTAAGAAAAGTTTTCTTCGTCACTTGGTCTCGAATGCCTGGATCCTATTTTTCTGTCTCAGCATGAAAACTCCAAGTCTCGCATCCATGCAGCGAGATGACAAGCACGATGGGTTGTACAAGGACATCTGATGGTGCTGCTTCGCCAGATACTGTCCAGCCTGGCCATTGTTGCTGTCGCAATGCTGATGCGGATGTCTGAAGTGTAGCTGCTGTCTGTGGAAATGGTGGCTGCCAAGTACTTGCAGCTGTCCCCGTAGATACTGTAAATCCCTGCTTTGCTGTAGTCGTTAGTGTCAACCATGACTTTGATCATGTCAGCGCTACTTTCTATTCCGTATTCATTCTCACTGTTCGTCAGTCTGTCTGTAAGGTCTTGCAACTCGCTGTTGCTCCCTTTCATCAAATCAGTGTCGTCTGCAAAGTGTAACTTGCATAAGAACCTCTGGCGATGGAAAGAGAGGTTTGGCCATCATGACGGGGTGTTTCGTATAATGTTCTCCAGGAGACGAGGGGTGTGTACTTGATGGAACTCCACTGCGGTAGGCATGCACGACTGTGTATATATGAATAAAAATATTTGTGAATGAATGTGAATAGTTTACTGTCTTATGTCTGGGAATTTGTAGCATAGCCTAAATATTTTACTCCCAAATATACCATCTTATGCCATACCCGTGCTCAGAAATCAGCACAGATCTTTCTGTAGCAATCAACAGCCAATTAGTATCTCTCTAAATGAAGACATAATAATAAACATAAAAATATAAAAAGAATAGAAAAATAACAACAACAACAAAGAAAACTGTTTTAAGAACAATAGAAACTTGTGTTTCGAAGGCTCAGACTGCCGTCAACAACCAAGCGCCGTCTTTGCTATTGGGAATTCTTCCACAAGTCTGTCGAGCTTCCGCAGACTTAGGTCCAGCAGGAACTCTTAATGAGAGAAGACGTTTAATGTCCATGGGATTCACACAGACAGTCATGTTGCAAGGTAGTGGAATAAAGCAGGCAACTACTGTCTGATGATATCACGCACTAAGGGCAAATAACTCTAAGTTCAACCATTCAAACCCACGTCTGCTTTCTGCGTCTTGGTGGTTTGTGTTGACAACAAATCATCTCCAGCAACAAGTGCTCTTGTAAACAACCTTTTGTAATGAGTCTTCATTGTTATTTGAATTAATTAGTTATAGAAAGAGAGATGGTAGCATGTAGCTTGACATGAAAATAGACGAAAAGGTGGCAACGATAAAGTAAAATGATGATGATGATGATGATGATGACGTATGTTAAGTGCATTTATATTCAATTAGGACATCCCATTATTCTGTGAACAGATGAAAATATACATCCTTTGGAGCGGAATGGGGCTGATATCGCCAAATTGAAGATAGTATTTTGTATATTTGTAATTAACTAACCTGAACATCATGGACACAAAAAGAAAGCCCGCCAGCAGGACTTTAAAGGCCTGCAGCAGGTCTGTAAGTAAATGCAGGCGGGAGGGAGCCAGGGCATTAGGAAGATGGGCCAGTGGCTACAGTAAGTACACAGGATTCACTGACCATCATCGATTACCACGTGCATGCTTGTTTGCATGCGCTGGCGGAACGCTTTGAGTTCGGGAAGTTTGATTTCCTTCAGAAACGCTAGGTGGGCATGTTGCCGGCGTCTAATGATTGATGTCTCGTGCTAAATCATTTTTTTCTTTTTCTTTTTCTTCTACTATCTCTCTATCTGTCAATTTTTTTTCTTTTTGGCGCAATCGGAACATCATCAGCATCTTACATCTTTATGATCACTTGCCAGCATGGCGGTAGGAAGTGTGTTATAATGTCATGTTTGATTTCTCTTTCCTTTTTTTTTTTTCATCGTCCTGTTTTTCTCTGTTGTCTCATATCGTTAACATACGCGCGTGCGCACACATTCTTGCGCACGCTGACATCAAAACCGTTAAACATATTAGTTAATGTCTTATTTAATTCTATTTAGTCATATATTTCTGTGAGTTAAACGTTCCCAAAAGGGATGAGAGAGAGAACTGCGAAGGTGGGGATGCACGATGGGGGGAAGAGTAGACAGGCATGCAAGAGTTGGTTGCGGACCGTAAAGAGATACAATAAAGTATTGAAGACGGGGTAACCGGGTTGATGCTATAAGTATAAAAATTTCACTTCTTGTCAGATCACAGGGGATTGCAGGGCTGACAAAGAGCCCCGCCTATATGTCATGTTTACATGAATACCTCAATTAGGAACATTAACGGGGGCGAGACAGTGCACCCAGTGCCTCATTCACCACCACCGCTTCGTCCTTATCTTTTCATTATTCAATCATCAAGCGCATGGCGGTAAAATGCTCTTCCCTTAATAAACACTGAGGTGGGTTTCGGTATTAATTCTTTCTTTTCTTGTCAGAGATTTGGCGATGTTGGAGAGAGTGGGGTAAATGGGTATGAATGCATCAGAATTTATATCTGAAACCCTTAGTTTTTAGTTTAGTTTGTTCCCTGTTGCTCCCTGACCCCTTACCACACAAAAAAGACTTTACTTGCATAATTCAAGCAGCTTAAGTTTGATAGAGTTCGAATTTTCAATAGGATTACAATAAGATTACTTTATCCTAATAAAGATTATTGCGCCTTCCTATAAATTAGTTTGCTGTGCTATCTTATTTTCAAGTTTTACCAACTCTCGGAAGTTTGAAAACAAATCTTTTTAATGGATGTGGGGAACAGACAAAAGCCATTAGTGGTGAATTATATCCAATGATGTAATCTCAGTTTAATTAATGTGAAAAGGGGGATAAAAGCGAAATAATTACACGTAATAAATGTTGAAAAGATAGAAGACATTAAAATAGAGAGAGAGAAGAGAGGTATGCAGTCAGTAACGGAAAGAAGAACGAAGAGGGTTTTAAAGTGTGGGGGTAGTGGTGGAGGAGAGGAGGGTGTAAGGGAAGTAGAGAAGAGAGAGTGAGAAGGAGAAAGGTACAGACACAGGGTAAAGGTCATGGTCATTTATATGACGGCGACTGATAAACGTGGTTCATCATGCACCCGGCCACGTATCTCGCCAAGGAAAATGAAACGGGAGAATTTTTTTTTAATGTGAAAGACGAACACGACATTGCCGAGACAGACACCGAGATGAACAAACTAAAGAGGTGTGGAACGAAGGAGAGTGTGGGAGAGAGAAAAGGGAGGAAGAAGGGAGTGTGAAGGAGGGACACGAGTGGAGCAAGAGACAGCTCGTAGTCTAGACCTGAAAAGTTGATGTAGGCTGCGAGTAGCATGGGTCGAAGGGGAAAAGGAAGCGAAACGCTGTACACGGGAGGATAAGGGGAAGGTGGCAGGACGGGATGAAGGTGGGGAGGGACCAGTCTTGTGCTGCCGCCTGGGTCCAGGATCGATGTGAGGCACCTTAGTGACATTTTTTTCAATACAAATGTCTCCGGTGGTGGCGAGAGAGCAAACACACACTCAGCTAACTGATGCAGTTCCACTGGAATGGTGGCCGGCACTGCGGCTCTTCACATGCAAAGTGCGGACGGAAGTGATACAAGCTATTAGGTTACAGCTTTGAGCCTCACACAGTGTCTGTCAGCTAATTAGTCTCACGGTTGTTCTCTCCTACCCCTGCTCCTGTTCTGCTGAGAACCACTCTGGTTAAGCTTGATATAAGACAGCTTCATTAAAGAGCTGGAGAAAAAAGTTACCTGTTGTTTTGTGTGGACGAATAATTGGTGATGTTTCTTTTAATTAATGACCAGGTCCAGCAGTGTTCAGCTTCCTCAGGGATCGATTATTGGCTGTTATTGTCATTGACAAACATGTTTAGTTTTAAACCTACGAAGAAAGATATTATGTACAGGTATATATGGACACATCATCATCATCATCATCATCATCATCATCATCATCATCATCATCATCATCATCATCATCATCAT
>SRHC01002889.1:0-50844 GCA_004794325.1 Pomacea maculata
TTTTTTATTTATTTTTTTTTTTATTTTGTTGTGAGACTTGAACTTACCGTAGTCTACCTTACAACCCAAGTGTTCAATAAGAAATCCGTGTGATCAACCATGAGAATGTCAGTTTGTACTAGTTGTAGTGAGTTGTTTACAAATAATGTATCCAGCAGAGCTGGGGATCATTTTCTCAGGGACACAAATTGTTGTCTATCATTGTGTTAGGAACGAAACAATACACTTATGTGCTTGCCAGCAAGTCAGCCTTTATAAAAACATAAAGTCTTGGTATAACTCTCTAGAACCCCTTAATGTGATTACTGAGTATGTTTATTTGTCAATAAGATAATACAGGTAAATATATAATGTGACGATTTGTCACAATCGTTGTTTAGAGCCACCTTTGGGAATACTGCCTGGCAATAATACTTTTACCCTGTTACTGGCCCCTATATTCAATTCAATTCAATTCAATTCAATTTAACTTTATTATCTCACTAGGAGAAATTAAAAGACATGGTAAAACAACTGGCTGATAATAAAACTTAGAATAAAAACAACTTAAATTCCACTCAAACTATCAACTCACACAAACACCTACAGTCCATGTAAATACCCGACTAAATAAGAAACAACACTAAAACTATATTCCCAAAACCACACACCCACACCCTCACACTCACAAATCCTTCCAACACTTATTCAGTAAGACAACAGACTGGTGTATAAAACTATTCCGAGAACGGGCAGTGGAAGCTCTGGGTACAATAAAACGTCTCTTGGACGGAAGAAGGTTATAATATTGAGCTAAAACATGTGTTCTGTCTTTCGCAATCGCTCTCGCTTTCCGTACTACTCGCCTCTCATACAACTCACTCAGACACTCCTGCTTCTCCCCAATCACCTTCCCACTCACACTCACAACTCTATCTAACACATTCCTATTACTAGCTCTCAATCCTCCATACCAACATAAAAATCCAAATGTCAACACAGACTCAAGAAAACATCTATAAAAAGCACTTAAAACCTTTTTGTTGACATCCAGGGAACGGAGTTTTTGTAAACAGTACAATCTAGATTGACATTTCTTCTGAATAACCTCAGTATTGGTGTTAAAAGTGAGTTTGTCGTCAATCACAGTTCCTAGATATTTGTACTGTTCAACACGTTCAACCTTGGCACCATCAATGTAGAGGTCAGGGATAACAGTGCTGTTGCGTCTGAAATCAATCACCAGCTCTTTTGTTTTCTTTACATTTAGATCAAGATAGTTTTCTGTGCACCATTTATGAAATTTATCTACTGCATCAACATAGGCAGAGTGTGAGTTGGAGAGGTCTAGGAGAGCAGTATCATCAGAGTATTTAATCAAGAGAGATGAATCAGTGCCACGACAGTCATTGGTATAGAGGATGAAGATTACAGGCGAGAGACATGTACCCTGAGGGCTCCCAACAGATGTATTTCTGGAAGAGGAGAGTGCATGCTGGAAACAGACTGTCTGGGAACGTTTTACCAGAAAGTTAACAATCCATAGGATGAGTTTGGGGCTTACATCGAGTTTAAGAAGTTTCAGAGCTAACAGATGAGGCTGTATAGTATTAAATGCAGAAGAAAAATCAATAAAAAGAATGTGGACATAGGAGCCAGACCTGTCTAAGTGAGAGTATGCATTGTGCAGAAGAGTGAGTGTGGCATCGTCAGTGGATCTGTGCTGTTTGTATGCAAATTGAAAGGGATCGAGGTGTTGTTGTGTCTGTGAGAGAAGTGTGCGAAGGATGATGCGTTCGAAGCATTTCATAACAATAGAGGTCAATGCCACGGGCCTGTAATCATTTAGTTCAACTATATAGAGTTTATTCAACAACAACAACAACAACAACAACAACAACAACAATAATAATAATAATAATAATAATAATAATAATAATAATAATAATAATAATAATAATAACAACAACATCACGACCAAGATGTTATTCTTCATTATTTTCATGTAACATTCAAACTTCGTGAAATTTTTTAAACTTGTGTGTGGTTGTTATTGTATCAAGGAAGTTAACTTGTAGAGATATAAATTGAATACAGCGAAAAAAATGAACTTTAACAGTAAATTGAATGCTTGTAAGATTCTTTGAAGTTTTAGGAAAGGACATTAACAGAGCAGCTGTTGCCTAAGATGTACTGCTAGCAGTGTAATCACACTTCCTAAGCTCGAGGTTGTGCTGCTGATGTTGTGATACCGACTTCAATAACACAAACAGAAATCTTCGACTTCCGCTTAATTACAAAATGATAAACTTCAATTTAATAAAAACAGAATAAAACTTTGTGTAAAATATTTCGGGTGGTGATCTGTACATGTGAGTTTATCTTTACCAGCGTGTGTGAGGCTGATGTGTTATCACAAACCTTGGTTCTAATCCCAGTTCATCTAGAAAGGCAACATTTTTTAAAAGTTTCTTAATAATAATGGTCTAGACATTGACACACAAACAATATACAGAATTCTAAACAGGTAGGTGTTCAACCAAAAATGAGCGAGACAGACGAACCTGTCAAAATACACAGATCGGGGTGTGAGGACAAACAGAGGACATACAGTCCCACATTCACTGCGAGCATTATTTACAGAAATAATAGTAAATAAGAAATGAACTTATACAGAAACATATCTTGGCCCTATGGACAAGCTCACACACACACACACACAAACAGACGCGAGCAACATAACGCGAAAAATAATTGTCTATACACTGCCACGTGGAATAAAAGTTGTGTAGTAAGAAATCCCACCCAGCCTGCACAATTCATTTACAAACAGTAATCCACCCGGACAATGCTTTCTCTTACCTTAGTTTCAGTCTTGGAAATGGTCTAATAAGTAAATTTTTTTTTTATTTATTCTTCATAGGCTGGCCTGCAAAATGTCTTTGAAAATCCATATTGAGATGACGAACAAGAAGGAAAGCAATTAAAATACCTGGTTGTAAAGTATACCCTGTAGTCACAGACGAAGATGTTACAGTTCTACAATTAGTAAACAGAATACTCACAAAAATCTGTACATTAACATTTGTAAGCTCCACGAGTATGTGCGTGTGTGTGTGAGTGTGCATGCTTGCCTATAATTAAGTACATACATTTGTTTGCATGCTATTGAAGGGGAACAAACACCAGATGCCGCCACTAAATTGCGTTTTTCTGTTCAATTCTTTTATTTAAATAATGCGACACGTGTGACTATGTGTAGTTGTATAAACAGATATTTCAGGCTCTGAAATAACAAGAAATTAAAAGCAAGAAAAGTTGGATTATGAATCTGTAAACAAGCAATTTGCAAGAACATCAAGTATATTTACTGAAACTTTATTATCTGCAGTATTTAAACATAGGTTTTCTCTCTCTTCACGCCATCTCCTGTTTGCCTATAGCCTGACGATAGGTATGTGCCCACCCTGAGATAGAGAGACAGAGAAACTAGTGGTGAGTACTGTTTCCCTCATCCTGTACCTGTGAGCTGCCCTGTGCACACAAACCAACGAGGAACTGGTCGTTTATTTAGAGATGCAGGACTAGGTCTAAAAAACTACTTTAAAAATGTTTTTAGTCATTTACCTACTTGTCTGAGATTAGCTCGCCGGGTATCTGACACAATTTATTCCTGGTGCTTGCACACGAGTGTGTGCGTATGTGTGGGTGTGTCCGTGTGAAGGAGAGACTTTCATTTTAAATAAACTCTTTTGTATCAGGTGTGCTGCCACACACATTAACTCCCTTGTATCATGAGTGCTGCCACACAAATTAACTCCCCTGTATCATGAGTGTTGCCACACAAATTACCTCCCCTGTATCATGAGTGCTGTCATTAACTCCCCTGTACCTTACAGGCCTCAAGCAGTTGCTGCTCCTCATGAAAGTAAGAGGCAATGCGACCGGTTGAGAGAGAGAACTGGAGGACCTGTCAGACCTGGGTACAACAGGCAAAACTTGTCTTTATATTCCACGCGCCATGATGATCTCAATATCAGTTGTCAGCTGTAACAACTTCTCCGCGTGCCTCATACCTGGAACACACTCAACCATTCATATGACGACTGAGCGAGAGACAGAGACAGTCAGTCACGTGGGTGGCGGGGATCTTGTCATGAGGGAGGTAGGAAGAGCATTCTCAGTTCATTTTGTTCCCTTATGTTAACCTGACCTGCTGTTGGCTGTTCTCAATGTGAGAGTAGTCAAGGGTTTCTTAAAAATGTTCTGTGTATGTAGGTGTCACAGTAAGACAACGTGTAAACGGTGAAAGTCTCTCGCCTGTTGACTGAGAGTTTGACCGTGTATACATATCACGGCTCGAAGAAAGTAGAAACCTTTCTTTTAATTTTTGGTCTTAAGTAGTACACATCCTGTACAGGTGCAAGACGTGGGCTTTGGTTATCGACATTAAGAAAGGATTCGGGCATTTGAAAACAAGTTCTAGACGAGGCTGCTCTCGTAATAGAAGCGTAAACCAAAGGCATTGTAGAAAACGAGTTCACTACAGTAGTAGGACACCATTCGGCTATCAGCGTCTATACAACTGTCATCAGCTTGAAAGAAAGTTGACTGGCTTGTGAACATCAAAGAGTGAACTGATCGCCCCGTGCAGGGTCTTGCCAGCTGCCCTGTCTACTCATGTGTTTCCCCAATGATTAGTACCAGCCACGGAACAAATTAAGCAATGGCATTACTTAAAAAAAAAACAGTTTGTATGCTACCAGGCCTGCAGGAGATTATGTTTTCAGTCAAAGGTTGTTCTCATTGTGGACATGTAGACTAGAGCTTAACTAAAGTTGTACGGTTGAATGAAAATTTGAATGAAAAAGACTCGATTAAAAATCGTCTTTTATATCAGGCTTACTGCAGGATAAGGCCAACTGTCTAGTGATAGAAATAAGTGAAGTGTTACTGGCAAGGGAATTAAAACATTGTGTTTTGGGTATGTTAGGTACAAACCTGGATGTCCCGAGTTAGT
This sequence comes from Pomacea maculata, assembly GCA_004794325.1. Taxonomy (NCBI): domain Eukaryota; kingdom Metazoa; phylum Mollusca; class Gastropoda; order Architaenioglossa; family Ampullariidae; genus Pomacea; species Pomacea maculata. The sequence goes on from SRHC01002889.1 coordinate 5,000, forward strand.
GGACTGGTCCTCATCCCTGTGTTGACACTACTGGGAGTACCCGGCAACATCGTCAGCGCCGTCGTCTTCTACAGACAAGGTCTCAGGGAGAGAATCAACCTCTGTCTCTTCGCCCTCGCCATCGTCGATCTCATTGCTCTCCTTGGCTTCTTTCTGCCCAACTTTGAAACACAGATCCGGGAATTATTTCTTGTAAACTCCTTCATTCTGGCCAAGATAAGTCCTAGTAAGAGACTATTTGATATCTTTTATTATTGCCTTCGATCTGTAGCTATCTTTGGTTACCTTTAAACAGTGCAGCTGGTGTGATGTTTACATCTGTTCATGTGTCGGAGAACTTCGCAAGAGGCTAAGCGTTGGTCTCGGCAGACAGACAGCAGTCCACCTGTACACTTTCGTGGTCCAGCCGATTGTTGATGTGTGAACATAACGACAAGAACATAACAAAGGAAGTGTGGTCACAGACCACAGAACAAGCTGATGCTACGCATGCGCAGAGTACATTGACCTGTCCGTGTCTGCGAGCATCACATTGTCAGGGGAAGCCTCTGGGTCGACTAAAGTGACAGTCATGTGACAGGGAACATGATAAGACAGACCATCTCCCATGTTTTGCTCAGCCTTTATAGAGACTCAGATAGTGCTGGCATGGCATTAACGGATCCTTGTTGTTTGTAGACACCTTCAGCACCAGAAAAGTCGATGTAAATTATCAAACGAGTATTCCTTCGCAGCATTTTCTTGTATTTCTGAAGAAAGCTGTAGGTCTTTCCAAGGTTGCAATGTTTGATGACCAGATTAGCTCGCACTAGGGAATATTTCCAGAAGAGCCCTGTATGTAGTTGTGGCATAAACATTTTTGTGTTTGTATTCTTCCACGTCTACTTTCGTACTTAACATAGTTGTTATCACAAGTTCAGAAATGATTTCATGTTACTTACACTGATGTCAATGATGCAGGTAGCTAGAAGTTTCTTTCTTCTTCTGTTAGTATTTTCGAGTCTGGGAGTGTGTTGATTTACAAAGTACAAATAATCAGGTCTGCATTGGTATTGGTCTAAATTTATATTGTTACAAAACTTCTTGTTATTCCACTTTCATTTTTCAATGAACAGAAATATAAAAGAAGTTACGGAAGTCGGTAGGGAGGAAAGATAAAGGTCGAGAAACAGAGAAAGAAATGATAAAAAAGATGTAAGATTAGAAGTAGGTAAAGATAATAATCTTTATATCTTAAACATAATTATATACGTCGACGATTAATAGTTGAGTTTAAAAATTCATGAGTCTGTTTATCTCTTTTGTTGACAGATCTTGTTGGCTTTGTGTGGGCCTCTCAGTTCCTGTCGGCGGTGATCGCCAGTGAGCGGTGTTTCTGTGTCGTCAGTCCCTTCCACGCCAAGAGGCTGCTCAAGACGTCCACCATGGCCGCCATCATTGTCGTCTGCTGCCTCATCCTCGTCGGTGGTATGTGCGCTATCGCGGGTCCAAAATACACAATCATCGACATCTTCGACCCCTCGACCAACACCAGTTCGTCCATATTCTATGTCACAAGGTCAGAATGAATAATTTATAAAGGTGAAATCCCTACTTTGGTCGTGAGACATTTTTATTGCTGATGAAATTTCAAATAAATTTTAAGTAGATAATAAATAAAAAAAAATTTCGATAAGAAATTAAATATACACATAAAAACCTCGCACCTTCATGCATGTATTTTTCTGTGTTTGACCTTGCTTTACATTATCGAATACTCCGAAATGTGAGGTCGCTATGCACTCTCATGCAACCCATTCCACAATGTCTATCCTTTGTCTTTGCGTGCTCTGTACACTAAAGTCATGCTGTCTTCATCTGTGAGATGGCAGTAGCATTTGTAAATAAATAAAAATGAACTTAATAAGTTTAAATCAATTGGAGTTTGTTGAACAACAAGCTTGAGTGATAACTTGCTGTGAAGCAGGTCGTCTTTGTCTCATGTAAAAACATCTTTACTTCTGTCGTCACAGCTATTATCTAGAGAACAGAGATATACTCGACATTATCGATGTCTACATCTACGCCACGGCTCTGTCTGGACTTTTCCTCTTGGTCATCATCGTAACCACCTCCATCATCGTCATCACGCTTTGGTCAGCAATGTCACAGCGAGAAAGTATGACCTCGAATGATGGAGCAAACAACAGGTCAAAGTTCACAGGTCGATTATCCAGGAAGGAGATGACGGTGACCAAGATGTTAGTCGGAACCTCAGTTCTCTTTATCGTTTGCTGGACACCCAGTTTCGTGGTCCAAATAATCAGTATTACTTCAAAGCCTAAGCTCGGCGGTCGAACCCCACTTTATCTGTACCTCGCTCTGTACGTCCTCGTCTCGGTCTTTCGTGCGGTGAGTGTATCCACCCCAGTCCTCTTTTACTATGTTGTTGGTTCCAAGTTTCGACATGTGCTGCATGAGCTGTGTAGGTGCCATGGTGTCAGAAAGTGGGATAGTTCAAATAACACTTATATAACACTATAGATATCTGCATTTAACTCATAGATGAAAACACAAATCCTCACATTATATATTTACCCTACATGACTAAAATCATAATTTAATCTTTGCCATCTGTTACAAAAGTTGCAGAAGTTTATGTTCAGAGAAGCATATTTTTCGCATTATGATATTTTTATTAGAATATTCAGAGCAGCACTTTAATTTTCAAAGTAAAATGTAGTTAATATAGTAGAACTAGAGCAATTTATAATGTTCGTGTGTACTTTTTAAAATGTCTTTAAGTGTTTTCACATTGTTAAGTAAACTACGGATTGAAAGAAATTTGTTGTTTGGCAGCATTTTCGGATGTTTTTCATGACAACTGTTGAGCAGATTCAAAGCATTTTTAGTTTACTATTCTGTACATAGCAGGACAGTCAAATACCCTGTATCTTCTAAATAATGTGAAGGTCTGATTCAAAGCTAAGTGTCCCACTGCTTCTTTTACAACAATGACTTGAGATTAGCTACATAAAAATAAATCTTCGTCTTGGAATTAAGAAAATGAGAAAAAAATATCGGCTAAAACATTCGGTTGGTAATCTCTTTGTACATATTGTCTTAGAACAGGTGGATGGCTGGACAAACTGGGGCAAACCTAGTTGAAATACTTACCTCGCTTGTAACAGTAGGTTTTGACTTTTTAAAGTTCATTTTATTTTGTTCTAAGAAGTCAACTTACCTTACGATCCCTAAAGTTAGATAAGAAATCTGTTTGCTATATCAATGACAATGCCAGTCTGTAATAGTTGTACTGATTTAAGTTGTTTGCTAATAAAGTGTCCAGCAGAGCCGGGGCTCAGTTTCTCGGGGATATAAAACTGTTTTAGATCATTGTATTTCGGGACAAAAATATGAATTTCTGCTTCACACTTGGGTCCCACTGCTAATAACAGTTTTGTTTTCACAGATTTGATATTGCTTGTTATTGATGGTGTGTCAGTCTTGGTGAAATCAAGGTCTCGGCTTAACTGTCTAGAACCATTTAACTTGAATAGGTAGGATTATCTGTCATTGAGATAATATAGAGTTAATGTATGCAGTAAAGTAATAAATTAACTAAGCAGATTCCTTGGGAGAAACGGGTAACAAAATATATCTGTCAGCATCAAGGACTGTCTGGTAAGCGAGGCAAATCCCCAAATGTTCAAATAATCTGGAAGAGAAGAATATGTGAACCAAGTTATCACTACAAACAAGAGCCATAAGGAATACGATCTTGAACCATTTTGCTTTAAGCCCTTCTTTCCTTTCTAAAGTTTGTTGCAAACACTTGCACAGTATTTCACGCAGTAGACAATTTTTATAAAAACTTTTGTTATTAAGATTATTTTGTGACCTGCAACGATTGTTAGTTTTAATATAGTCATTAATTTTGACTCGCTTAATGAGTTTTCACTCTGTTATAAGCTTTATGGAATTAAAATGTTTGGAATTTTTTTATTTACTTTTTTTTATAGCTTCGACATCTCGAATAAATTTAAAAGAATTAACGAATTACAATACTACTTGAAACACACACACACACACACACACACACACACACACACACACACACACACACACACACACACACACACACACACACACACACACACACACACACACACACACACACACACACACACCTTTCTGAGATGCTTGTTTGATTCATAATCAGGTTTGAAAATATTTAAATTAACGACATGGAAGTTTTCACATTCGCGCGCATGTCAGGGGAGATCACCAGCCATCAAATCGCTGCACAAAACGTAGGTTGTCTCTCTTAGACTGCATTTCCACATGTCCCCACGACACATTACCATAGTTACCAAAATATTACAATATAGTGTAGTATACTATTCTAAACATTTTAACTACATCAATTTTTTAATATCAGTAAACCTGAATTGATCATCAAGCAATAATAATTTAATTAGTCTTAAATCGTAATTTATAATCAACAGCATTTACCATCGAGATCGTGATATGACCCAAGACGGTCGACCCGACACTTAGAAAATCCATCCAGCCAGCCAGCCAGCCATGCCTGTTTCTGTGATTTCCTCCTTTAAGCCTCATTGGACTAATCAATGTGTTACGAGTTCAAACTCCAACAGAATGTACATTAGCGGGAGGTCATACTGTAATGCTCACTCCCACAGCTAATTATTTAATTATAATGAAAGAGAAAAAAATCCAGAACTGTAAATACGAACCTACAAGTGACCTACACGAGAAGCGTCAGGCAGGAGAATTGGTTCAAATCATTGTCAACATTAATACAAAAGAGCAAAGATTTGGAGGAAGGATGGAAAAGACAGATTAGCCACTCTTCACTTTCTTCTGTAGAAAACGACAGCGATGACAAGTTCTCTGGGTCCTCCCAGTGCAATGAGCAGCAGGACGAGAATCCAGGCAATGATGAAGGGTATTTGTCTCGGTACCCGGCGTCGACATGTACACACCTTGTACTCGACAGTCACACTGTCTCATGGCCCTCCTTCTAAATACATGTTGGTGTATTCTGATGATCACAAGTCAACTCATAGAAAACACACACACACAGACACACACAGACACACACAGAAACACAGACACACAGACACACACAGACACACTCACACACACACACGCGCGTTTACGAGTTTTCCTCAGGAACAGCAGTGACCGAATACAAACAGAACTTCTTGTTACATTCTTGCTGGACTCAAACATTTGTCGGAATAATTTCTTGAGATGAGTCATGGCATTGACAGGTACTTCGCAATGTACAGTGACAGTTTAAACTCGGGTATCTAAAACATTTTAATGTGTGATACAAGCAAGTAAACTAAACAACACCTAAACTTCCATCAGGAAATGGAGTTTACTTATTCCAAGTCCCAATACAATTACAAACCGTCTATGATGCCAATTACTGGAGAACTCGGATAAACAAAGCACTTCCCAATCAATTTTAGAATTACAAGTCTCGGGTGACAGTAGAGCTTTTTCTAAAAGAAAACGAATTGTTGGGAATCATAGTAGTACAGTATACAATTTAAGGAATGTTTAACTTTGTAAATGTTGTACATACTTACGGCAGAGGGAAACCTCAGGACCATTTTCTATTTCAGCTTCAGAGTAAATATTTTCTGTATGCAAGCTTTCTAAAGGACAGGAATATAAAAATATAAGCATTTATTAATCGTGATAGTATTTTATCGGTTTTGTTGTTTGTGCATTTCTCTGTACACAGTTTGCTGGGAGGGATGCTATAAAATGTCGGTAGTTAGTTTAAAGCAGTGAGACCCACTTCTGCCCATCAAAAGATTATCTTCCGGCGCTGCTGCACCTCAACTTATTTATTCAGCAATATATACTTATTTGCTTCTCTCGAATCTTTCGCTGGTTATTTTGTAGTCTTGATTAAATACAAATAATCTGCTGCGGCAAATTCACACTAATTGCAGTTGCCATTCGATATTTGTATCAACAAGATGTTAGCTTCCATCGACACTACATCTGTACAGTCCTCAAACGATCAAAGTGCTTCTTCAACTGATCCTTGAAAGTATCTGGTCTGTTAGACAAGAAATTCCTGTCTTCATCCTGTGAAGTGAACTACAGGTACCGTTGGTAGTGTCCGTTACAGTAAGGTAGGTTTGTAGACTTTAATAAATCTTTATCTTCGGACATGCAGTAGGTATTGCTCTGTCTGTCATGGTGAAGAGTACCGTCGATGAAGGGTCCCCAGAAGATGACGTCCTCACCTGAATCAGTCGTCATGACAACCAAGACTAGACAGCGCCTCTGATGTCCGTCTGTTCATTATACCAGGTCCTCGATGTGCGGAGTCCTGGACGTCTGTGTGATCCACTTCAAGTCGGGTATAGTCATAAAGTGTTTGTCGCATGGTGTCTTCCAAGGTAAAACTTAACAGTAGATTTACAGGTTAGAAAGTCACTTCTGTTGTTTGAAATTGTTCATCAGTTATTGCTAAGTTGCACTGGGCTGTTGGTGCTGGTGAAGCTCTTGTACAGCCCATTGAAAACTTGAAGCCCTTCGATGGTGAATCTTTTGTAGACGCGGACAAACGACTTCAATCTCTTTAAACTGATATTTCGCTGAAGCTGCAGAAAAGAAATTTACAGGTTCTTTCTGTTAAGTGGTACCGTTGAATATGAATATTGAACTGTTCTTCTGTCTGGTCAAAAGCCAGTCTGCCATTATGCTAATAATTCTTGAGCAGTAATTTTGAGGAAGCTAAGGGTTGCTCTGAGAATCCTTTTGATAATCGGGAATTAAACTAGTAATTGTAGCCCAGTCTATGGGTACTTTTCTTGGGAGCCATTATTACTGATTTCTGCGTTCATGCCTTGGGCAATTCTTTGTTGTTTCTAGATCATCTGGCACAAAACAGTGAGGACCTATGTAGCTGCCTCCCAAGACTGTTAGCATCTCACTTGTGAGGTTTATTGTCAGTCAATACTTTAGTAATATCAGCAGGAGAACAGAAAATACAGTAAACGCCACAAAATGAAGAGATTGAGAAGAAAGACTTATAACAATGAACAGTTGTCTCTCTGCATATATGTATAAACTCCCTGATTTTTTTATTATAACAAAGAAATAACATATTTAATGGTATGACACAGACAAGAATAAGGCGAAATCAATACAGCAAAATATGTTAAAACCTGAGCGAATTAAACATATTTGCTTCTTTGCGTCTGAAAGCGAGTGAAACTATTGTTCAGACTCCAAACACCTCACATTGAAGAAAGCATGAATACAAAATCTTGTTTTGTTAGACTGGTTGTCTATTGACCATCTACACGCCAAGCCACCCTGGGTATCGCTCTTTATTTGAAAGATAAATAGACAGGTCTGACATTCTATGTACAAATATCGCTCACATTCACATCAACGGAACATTTTTATCTGATATATCCTTTTCGATTGCTGGGAATGGACTGAGAAAGGAGTTTAAAACAAGACAGGCTTTGTGAGAGAGGTTGACAAGGGGAGTGTAGCCGGGGCTGGCCTAATGTTTCAACATCTCATGCTCGTGCCTACCGTCTCCTCATTTGTTAATCAGGACAGTGCAACATTAAGTCCACAATTTTAATTTGCTTTTAATTGATCGCCACGGCTGTATTATCCGCTGCAAACATTTCAAATGTTATGTCTGTTTTTTACACCGACTTTGAGGGTGTTTCGGTGAAGCAGGGAAGTGCTGTTCCATCGGCGCAGATTAAAAAAGTCTTCTTGGGGAAATTTTAAGGAAAAATACAAATCGTTGCAAAGACATCAAAAGACATTAGCTTTTATAATATCCAGAGAAAAGTTAGAGAAAAGAAGCAAAGTTTTTGCAAGGCGTGAACATGTATGGTCGTTAATAAATTCTCTGTAACTGATGTGCAGCAGTACCAGACCATGTCTCACCCGGTGCTAAACCACAGAGATGGTTTAAATCTGATTAAAACTCTTGCGCAACAAATTGCAATGAGCAGATAATCTCTCTGATAAACAAAACAAATTAAAAACCAAGAATTGTGCATTCTTCAAAGATTTCAAGAGATGAATTCAGCAAGAAGAAACATTGGCAGAAAACAAAAATTCCGGAGACGCTGCTTGCGTTTGAACTCCTCCGTTCTGGGTTTGTCTTGAATCGTCTGAGGCTCAAAGAGACTGGACTTCACATTTTGGTGAGTAAATATTATATATTTTATCAATAATATGCTTCATAAACAGTACAGTTGATAATAAGAATGCAGATATGCTACTAATTACACAAAAAGTTACTGACTTTATGTGAGAAATGTAACAAATTATTTAACTATAGGTTCACGGACATTCTTCGTTGTTAGTTCCACTCGGAATCAGTATGTATAAGTAATTTCAATCTTTGGATTTCTCAAAACGTACCAGTGGGTAAATGATATTTCTGGTCTCCCGATGTATCAAACTTATCCAGTATGAAGATCTTTATTGCTTTATTGTTTTACTTTATGTTTGCAGCTTCAGTCACAATTCCTTTCTAACAAGTATACGTGTATACTGACCGTGTTTGTATCTTCTACAGAAACACCAAGACCACGATAGATAGATAAAAGCTTCAAAATCCTCATGAAGACGTCTGGACTGACCACTAATCAGGGTCAAGCAGGAGATGCCGAGCTCCTAGTGAACCTCATCAAGGGACAAGGTAGTCCTGAGTGCTGAGGGTGTTAGACATCGCACTTTTCTCCAAGGATTCTTGTCAGGTCGTCTCATCAGCCATTTCCAGTAGAAGCCAGTTCAACAGTTGGGTTCACTGATTACCTGGAGAACGTCCAGTGTGGGCAGTGAAGTGTGCGCGCCTTGGGACGCCAACAATTCAACAATTACTCGGTGAACGATGACCTTTGCCCTCTTATCAGCAGGAACCTTTAAAGCTGTGAGTGATATTAAAATGATCATGTGACTATTAAATGCAGGACTTACAATCGTAATGTTGATGTACCCGATACACTGACTGTATCATCTCCGAAGGGAAGTCAAGAAGTTCTGAAAAAAAGAGAAAGATAAGACTAATTTGGAAACTTTCGCAAAGTACATATGAAACGCGTTTTTGCAAAGACGTGTGTGTGCGCCTGGGGTAGACATATTGGGTAGACCCTACACCTAGGGCCGACACAGGTAGACACCACAGTCCAATGGATGTGTTTGAGCTCGAGAACAGCTCAGACACAGCGAACACCAACATGTCACGTGACAGCACCTCTGACACATCGATATTCTCCTCCCTCTTCTTCAACATTGCTTACCCCGCTGTTTTCATCGTCGGCATCTTGGGCAACCTCTTGACTTTCATCGTCTGCCGACATCTCAACAGTCTGTTTACCTGTCCGCTCTGGCGGCTTCCGACTCTGCGTTGGTCACCGTGGAAATAGTTCTCTATTTCTTCTCTCCTGCCTCGCTCCACTCGTCCTCAGCAGCAGAGATGGTTTGTAAAGCTTTTTTCTCGGTGAGTTTTATCTTCGGGGCCTGGTCTGCTTGGCTTCACGTTGCTGTCACCATGCAGAGGACACTGTCCATCGTCTTCCCTCACAACATCTACTTCACCTGCACGCGCAGAAAGTCAAAACTAATTTCATTCATCATTGCCATCACCATTGCAATCCTTTATATCTACATCATTTATACTCTGTCTGTGGATATGGTGGACTCGAACTCCTTCCGATTATATCTCAAATGCTCGAGGTCTAGAAATGAAACTGTTGATGATGATCTGGTTGATAGACTGAAGTACACGTGGATATTCATGGATATGATAATATCTTCAGTCTTACCTTTCATGCTGCTGTTATTTTGTAATATTTTTCTTGTGAAGACTGTAGTAGGGTCTGTAAGGGACATGAACGGGAAACTGGAAAGTGGTCAGCCGGACCAAGTGGTGTCGCGAGAGAGAANAAGCCATCTCGATGACCCATACTCTGATCCTTCTGTCCACCACATTTTTCCTACTCACTGCTCCTATTGCTGTGTTTCCCTTTGCCAAGTCCTACATTTCACAACAAGAAACATTCTCTCAGGACTCCTCCGACACTCTCGAGGCCTTTTTCGAGTTGCTGTACATGTCTAACAGTGCCATTAATTTTTACCTGTATTTCAAAACAGGTACAGCATTCAGAGGAAGGTGTTTAGAAATATTCCGGACTTGCTGCAGTAAAATTAAATCTCGTGATCGGGGGTAAACAATGTACTCCTCACATGTGTGACCCGACCTTTGACTTCAAGTATTGGAAGAACTATTATAGAAAGTCCGAGCTATAGGAGTACTAAAGCTAGAGTTTGTTTTCGATAACCACTTGTTTTATCGTTTAAATGTGTTCGATGCCCGGATCATGTTATCTATGGCTCTGATAATTTGGGAGATCATTTAAGAATCCGAACTTCCGCTTTGACAATAAGTGTGGGTGCATCTTAAGAACACCAGTTGCTATGATACAAGGCGATGTTTATGCCTTTTGTTATTAATTTGTATTTCAGATTAGAAAATGTTGACTTCTGTAATCTTCCAAAATAAGACTGCCCAAAATAGTGTGCAATAATCATTTAATCAGCAAGGTTACTTTGATGTGATATTATGATTACTTTGTACGATAATTACGGTTTTGAATGTAAATGTGGAAATGAAGACACTAGAGACTCAGTTATTTCTAAAATAATAATGATTCAGGCTTACAATTTGTTATCAACAAGAAGGACATAAAATTTAACTACAGTGAAACTTTCTGTTTTCAGTGCATACAGGAATCGCTTGCATTGGGCATCTCTCAGGTCTTAGTTGTTTGTGCACTGCTTTAGGAACAACGTCACATTAGGAACAACGGATTAAAACCTTATGAAAGTCGTGGCTGTACTACTACATTGTGCTACAGTAGAGAATTACTGCATTTGTATTTATTTGTCTTTGATATATGAAATAATACATCCCACAAATGTTCTGTGAATACCCGTCCTACTTTAGGTTTTCTACCCGTGTGTTGGACATCCACCACATGTTGTCAAGGCAGCTTGCAGACATCTATTGCTGTGCTTCGAGTTTTGGTACTGACTATGGGACTGGCGAACCGACTGAAACTGAAGCTTTAATATATGATTATGACGACGACGACGACGACGACGACGACGACGACGACGACGATGATGATGATGATGATGATGATGATGATGATGATGATGATGATGATGATGATGATGATGATGATGATGCCAGCCTTGGGCAGATGACACCCAGCTGGATGTGTCTTGTCAACCCTGTGAGACTGACCTCAGTATTCATGAGCTGATGCGGTGTGTTGTTACATGTTGTAGCTGGCTGCTGACAGCATGCTCACAAATAATAACTAATAACAGTAACAGTCATCCCTGATGATCCACTTACCTCCATCCTTATTTTTAGTCAAATTTTCACCTGCGAGATTTCGATGTAACTTTCTCACACCCAGCATGGGACGTTTGATATGTGATAGTCATTATGATTGTTGTGATTATTATTATTTTATACATAGCACAATTTTATAAATATGCTTATTTTGTTTTCTAATATTAGAGAAGTGTGACACAGCGGCCTTCTAGGCTTTTCACACAAACACGCGGACACATCTTATTACTGTTTCATGTGACTTATGACTCACGTTGTTTGTTTGTTTGTTTGTTTGTTTGTTTGTTTGTTTGTTTGTTTGTTTCGTTCAGTTTTTGATGCGGTATTTTCATGTCAGCTGTGGGAGATATTACCTTGCAATGTAAGCAACTAAAATACACCAGCACGTGCTGATCCTAATTGTTTGACCAAGTGAACCTCTCCCTCTGCTTCCTCGAAACTGGTCAGCCGACTGACATGTCATCTTTGTCATCTTCTTTTTCCTCAAAATTTAAAATCAAGCGCTGAAAGCTTATTCCCGTCTAACAAATATTTTTAGGAACCTTTATGTGAAAGCTGATTGTTGCTGGCTGTGGTGAGAGCTTTCACAGCATTTCTGTGAGTTCACTCAGTGTGTCCGCACTCGCGCGTGCGCTGGGAGAGATTGATGTTTACTAACAATGTATCCGCTGGCAAAGTATATTTTTGTGATTTGTATTTGCCTTTCTCTAGTTTTAAGTTTGTTTTCTTTGTAAAGCGCCGTGAGCCTGGCTTTAGATGGGATGCAGCAATCAATGTCTTGCCTTTGTTGTAATTTACTTATATTCCTTCTCTCACTCAGCTTTGCAATTTTACTCGCAAACAGCTGCTAGGGCGGGTGAACAAGACTCTCTTTAGTTTTCTTACTTCACCACACACACACATATACACAAACACGCACACACAAAAGCAAACTAACATGCATTCACACACAAACTGAAGGAAAACAGAGTAGCACAGAAAACCATCGATGGTGAACCATTCAAAACATGTTTCACATCAAGAAAGCTACATTTTTCAGCCGAGATTAGGATCCACTGGGTTCTAACTGATTTCATGACAGTCTTAGTGACAGCGCCACCAACCGTCCCTATTACTATGGTTACTGCCACTACTATAAAAAGTTGAACTGTATCGCTTTGGGAAAACTAGAACAATGTATTTTTGAAAAAATTATCCCTTGACATGTTTTACTGAATGAAAAATTGCACCTAATGTTAAGAGATATTTTCGTAAACCAATGTAGCGATGTAACACTGAGTTTAAGAGAGTTCAATCATGTAACAGTGGAGAAAAGAAAATAGTCATGTAAAATGTTCTTGTACACAGAATAGCTGATAGTGTTGTATACATACATTTATGTAACAAATGTTGGTGAATAAAGCACCCAAAGCTTCTTATGAAGTAATTCCTTTTCAATATTAAAACACTTTTTGTGAATTTGTGATTAACATTGTTTGTTTATTTGTTTTAAATAAATAATAAAAATCATAAACCATGTAACTAGAGAATGGAGCGAGAGGTGTTCTAGAAAATAGTATTTTGTTCTCAGCTCCATCCAGTTATTTTGCACCTGTTTAGTCCTCTACAGAATTCTGTATCTTGACCAACAAGGTGTAAACTCGGTCCACGTATGTAAATATTTTTATCTCTCGCTCTCCCAGTCCATCGCTAGCAGTCCCTTCTACTTACTGACTGATTACCCTTTTCCTACCCCTTGCCTACCTTGCTCCCTCTTGCCCCTACCACCTGGCGATCCCGCTATAACCGGAAGTCCCTTGTCATCTGACACTGAATGACTAGAGTGACAATAACAGGGTCAAGTATGTGACACGTGTCACGGACTCCTATTTGTACAGGACATCTAATGTCCTGCTACACCACCCCACGTGACATGGCGAGCACCTGTCTCCAGTTCTCTGACAAGAAAAGGTCAAAGTTCGTGTCCAGTTCCTTGCACTACTAACAGACCTGTCTCTGGCAGGAACAGCAACTGTGCCTCTTGTTCTCTGACAAAGACAATACCAGGTCAAAGGATGAACAAACCTTTAAAGTCATCTCTGGCATCGACTCAAGGCTGGAGGATGCGCAGACGACTCCCTGGGAGTTGTAACATCAGCTTGCCTGTGTCAGACTTACTTAGAAAAACTTGTTGATATTTGGGATGAATTCTGAATTTCTGCTCACGTTTCCTGTGAAATTGACCCGGAATTAACGAGCAAAATGTCTTGAACATATCAATATTTTTCATTTTGTGCTGCAGTTGCTTCGATTCAAAGTATATTACACTGGCTGCGTGTCACTCTGTGTGTGTGTGTGTGCACGTGCCTCAATGCGTGTGGCTGTGTTTTAGTGTAAACCTGAAGATCTACAGTTATCTATCATCCCGCGCATTAAATAAATCTTACTTAATTGCAAAAATTGTTGGGTTTTTTGTAATTTTTTTGTATTTTTTTCTTTTTTCTTTTCTTTTGAAGTTAGGGCGGCATGGAGGTAGGAGTTGTGAACATTTTCGTTCATTAGGTGTGAGGTGCGGAGTAACCGATGGGTGTGTCGGCTTATTACACATACACCTGTGTATACCTGTGACAGTAATTTAAACAAATGGCTCCAATTATTTTGAAATAACGCGTGATATTAATTTTTCTTATGAAAAAGTGACTGGTCAATACACAGAACCTGTTTTTATTGAAGCATGCTACAGTAGGTGGGGTGGGTGTGTGTGAAGCAGACGGGGTGGAGAGGGGAGGGGTGGCATCTGTGTCCGCGATACACTTACAAATACCGGGTGGCTTTTTAATCTCTCGCCAGAAGTGTGATTCTGTGGCCGTGCAACATGTAAAGACCCACACAAAAGAACAAGGACTCGCTGCAAACCTGTAGAAAAGGTAGTTACACCTGTAGTTGTTGTTTCGTGCTTGTTTCTGTAAAGAAAACCGGTTAATATGAAATCAGCACAGAGCAAGTTTTAACTAGGTAAAGCTCAGTGCAAGATATTTTTCTAAAACTTTATGTGACTTTGTAGCTTCCGATCTGTAAATATACACAAGTTCAAACATCAACATGTACTAAAGGACACAGGTATAGCAACCATCACAAAAAATACTTTAATGAGTTTTAGTTGTCAAAGCCGCAGCCAATGGGAGAGCTTGAATTATATCTACTAAGAGGTATATGTGTATAAACTTGATGCCACAGGTTCGACCCCTCCCTGTGCATGGTGATATTTCCTGAGAACGGAAGAGGAATATTTAATATTTGCCCTGATTTGGTAAAGTAGTTTTTTACATCAAGTTTTCTACAGAAAACCTCAGAAAACTGTTTACAGTCATTTGGCTGATTCTTAAGAATAGAAGATTTTGTTTTATTCTTTCTGTTTTCCTTGCTTGCTCATTTATTTCTTTTTTTTTTCAGCTATTAAAGCAAGTCATTGAAAAACAAGTGATTCAGAGGAAAATAATGCAGTTGACGACTCAGCATTGTATCATTATTTACTGATGATTATTTGGTGAATGGTATGTAGGTACCTGAGGGAGGTCTTTAGTCATGATTTAAAACGTACTTACGAATTTAAGCTGTTGCAAATATGTCTGCTTCTGAAAACAGAGCATCAACGTTGTTACCAAGTGTAATGTGCTAAAGGTGACACGAGAGGTCAACCTTCTCAGACTTCTGGAAATGGAGAATGACAACAGAACCGATGAAAGTGTAGGTTGGCAGGGGACGGAATCGCTTATTGCTACCAGCAGCTTGGTGACTAAAATCATCTCCCCAGTTCAGCTCATCCTTGCAACCTTCGGAAACACAATGATTATTGCAACATTTTGTCTTATGAAAGATCCCCCGACATTGTCAGCATACTTCTGTGCCCTCGCCATTTCCGATCTCTTGTTCTTGTACTTCGCCCTCGGCCTGTACCAGTGGGCCAGTGTTCAGCTGGACTTTTATTTTTTTCTTCTTCATGACATCACGTGCAAGCTGAACTCTTTCTTCATCTATGCCTGCGGGGCCATGTCCTCCTGGCTCTTGGTGGCCATGACCGTCCAGAGAGCCATGTGCGTTGTCTGGCCACACGTGGTGAATGCATACTGTACACATAAAACCTCTCGGTTGATCGTTGGTATTATCGTGATTTTGATTTCAGCTCTGTACTCACATATATTTTATGGAATAACACTTTTCCCGGCAGTAAACAACTCTACGTCGTTGTACATGCTCTGTGCAAGCTCTACTAAAGTGTACGAAGAATTCTTTCAGAAGACGTGGGTGATGGCTGATGCCATTATCTCTTCTTTTGCTCCCTTTGCTATCCTCCTCATCTCCAACACCGTTCTGTTTAGAACTGTTTTGATGTCAGTGAAAACCGCACGTCAAAGGCTTGCCACAGGTCAGTCGGCACAGGTAAGTGTTCGTAAGAAAAAAGCTGAGTCGCTGACTGTGACTTTGATCTCCTTATCTTTGACTTTCTTAGTCCTGACCGCTCCAAACCGTATTTTTTACATGTTCTTTGGGGACATGATGAAGTCCCCGGATGCTGCACTGGCCGTGGCCCTGGCACGCTACTTCAACATGTTGTATCACATGAACAGTGTGGTCACCTTTTACCTGTATTGTCTCAGTGGCACCAAATTTCGGGCTCAGGTTCTTCATATTCTGTCGTGTGGACTCACGGGTGCAGGAAGAGATGCTAAGTTACAGAGCAAGTCTACGGGTGTAGTAACCACTGTCTCTGCCGTCTGACCAAAGAAGTTACTCACCATGATTTACCTCATTTTTTCATATATGTCGCTGAATTCAAAGTTTGAATTTTCTTTCGAGTTTTAGCTCTCTGCCATTGACACCTTGCAGTGGGTGAAGTTTTATTTTTTGATACTGTTCTTAATATAGGAGGTCGTCCTGCGAAGTGTGAACGGACCGAAATGTCCCGATTTGATTTTAAATATGTTTCAATGGATAAATCAATTTTCGGTAGACAATTTATTTACTAAAACAACAAGGTAACTACAGAAATAAAAAGTATCCACGACTAGTAACAAACTCTCTAAAAACAAAGAATTGTACTAAAAGTACTAGTGAGATAAACACGTTTTCCACTGTTTCGGAAAAGCTCCAATCAGTATCTGTTGTGCATCTTGTCTGCCAATATGATTGTCCACAGAATGAGTGCAACATTAGAAATGTTAATGGATAAGTTCAGCTTGTGCAGACCTCAGTCACGTGGAGACCTGGAAACAAAAGCCATGTTTGTGTCCAAACGATGATGTTACAATGTTGACCTCGCTCTGTACACGGGAATGCTTGGAGACGTGTATCTCGAGAAAGGAATGGCAATGTTCGTCCTCATTTCAAGAGCTATTATCGTTTCCTTTGCTTTATCCAATAAAGAGAAACATCTCAAGGCAACTGATTTTAATGAACTTTGATACTAAGTGCAAGAAGCATTTTAAAAACGAAATGAAGTGTTTCCGCCCACACAGCACGACTCATCGACATCACATCGAGGCTACGACTGCCAATGTTGGAAGAGACGAATAATATGAAGATAGAAACATCTCAGTCAGACCATACTATACATGTAAGTGTGCCATCTTGACCCATTTGGGATTCTTCCGATATTTTTGTGTAGTTTGCTGTATACTTTAAGTATCTTAATTAATTACAAATTCGTGAAACTTGGAGCTGTGGTGTATGCATGCCAGAAGTAAGCAGGACGAGGCCCAAGACCTCCAAAGTGTTGGAGGCATGTTGCAAGAAATACACATTCTGATCATTGATTGCTGGAGGAGCAGGCGGCATTGCTAGTTATCTACAAACAACATCCTAATGGAGCAAGTAATAAGTTAAGTAACTTTCATTAGAAGAATATCTTCATGATCAATGGTTTTTCTTCCAACAATGAATAAATTATTATGTTAGTGGATTTATAAGTGGTCGCTAAGCAAGAATGTTCCTAATGATTTTTTTCTGTTTGTGAAAGGTCCATTTGCCGAATTCCATTAACAAACCATCAATGGCAAACTGTCATATGCTTTCATTATCACATTTTCAAAACCAGAAATTATAAAACCGTCAAGCCAGAAAGCTGCGAGGCTATTCTCGATAAACTATTCGTCAGAAAAAATAAAGAGGATAGAGGTTCACCGGAAGTTTAATGCTTTGATTGCTCCACCATCAAAATGAACTGATGGTAAGAACCAACATCAGAACACCAAAAAGAGTATTTGTGATAACTAAAAACAACAATAACAGCGTTGATCCACTTTCCCACATTTCATTTAAAGAGCTCAGATTGTTTTGACTGCACTGAGCTGGTGTGGAGACCTGAAGTAGCTTGTACCAACCTACATGGACAACCAAGCTACAAGGATCAAACCCCAGACACAAAACAAGGGTCATACTAATTTTCCGCCGTTGACCTTTGGTGACCTCGTGACAGGCACGTGATTCGTGTGTCACGTGACAATCAGACTTCACGCTTGTTTATACAATATAATGAGTGAGGGACTGGCACTCTCGAAGCTCGGTATTATTTGCTTATCTGCATACTTTCGAATGCATCCATAAATACAGCATCAGCTGCATATTTGATGTTCAACATGTCAGCATTTCGATGTTTCGCGAACACCACCAGTGAAGAACATGTTCGAGAGAGGTTTTTGGGGGGGTCTTTTTTATGGGGGATGATTTTCTTTTGAGGCAGGTTCTCCAGCACCAAAGTTGTGTCCTCCAAGAAAGAACATGCGAGAAGACTAGAGGTCAGTAGCCGAGTATTGCTTTCTGTTCCTAACCTACAGCGACTGGGGAGTTGTGGTGGACCCTTGAGGCTAGAGCCAGATGTGCATCCCCCAGAAGACAGCTGTGGCCAAGTGTAAAAGTAGAAGAGGGACAATAATGAGTGTTTGCACCACGTGACACGATTCTACAACGCGCACATTATTTACAGAGATGTTTTATACCCGACAGTAGTAAACTGATTAAGAAACACATCCGATCCTTGATGTTTGATATGACTATCATTGTACACTGTCCAGCTTGTTCCCACTGGTTACCTCAGTTATGGTGGACATTTCTGCTGCCTTTCACCGCGTAAGTTATGAGAAAGCCGGCAATAGCTAGTTTTGGAAACAACTGCGAAAAATAAATATTTTGGTATCTCCGACATAGTGCGAGGTGATTGAGCTGAAAGAATCTTTATAACACAGTCCATTGACTGTCTTAAGAGCATAACCTATATTTTTAATGTGGCGACAAACAAGAGAAAACGACAAACGAGAACTGTTAAATGGTCAAAACAAGGTCCATTGACTAGTTTACTATTTATTGTTCCACTCAAGACATATTTCAATAAACCCAGACATATTCATTTCTTCCTGCTTTGTGTTATTTCTACCCGCATGTCAGGACCTGCAGCACGCACCACATCACTCATTTCCACGAACTCTTTGCGATAGAAGTGTTTTGAAACAAAGACTTTAGCCAAGGAAATGATGAAGTTCTTCTAGTAGCACCATCAGTTATCTCATCTTAAAGCTCTTCTCAAGAAAAAGAATAATTCTCCCTGGTGATGATGAAAATCACTGTCACTGTGGTTGTGACCTCGGCTGTTCGTGGACTACTTGTGTCCTGTCTGTGGACTTGAAGACTTCACCACGAACCCTCGACCGACTGGACTAATGCTTGTGTTGTTATTTTATCATTCTTTGTTGTTAGTTTTCCATCGCTTTGTCTTATTAATTTGTTATCTGAGTTAATTTCTCTTGATTCATGTTAGGTTATCGTTTCAAATAAATGCAATGTATTTATTCGCTTTCCTTCTCTTCTGTAAGAGGCGAGTCCGAGTTACAGTTTGTTTTTTTATGTTTTGGGGGTTTGTTTGTTTGTTTTGTTTTATTTTTTTGTTTGTTTGGTTGGGTTTTTTTTTGTTTTTTGTTTTTTTGTTTTTTTTAAAGATTCTTTTACAGTCTACTTATCAGTCTTTTTCGACGTTATCATTGTTTTTCTTCTTCCTCCTTCTTAATCGTGAAATAGTCTAAACCCTGATGATGCCCCTTTCCACAACTACGCATTGTAAAATATAAATGTGAGCAAGGGGCAATACAAATTAACCAGACCAGTACAGCACGAGCCCTACACACAAGTTGTGTCCCTTTGATTATCTAGGATGACTTTAACTCACCTCGTGAGTATTCCCTTGGGTGTCCACACGAATGTGTACTGCCGTGAGTGCGAGTCTTTCTTGTTTCCTCAACGAGAGAGAGAATGTGTGAGAGTGTGAGAGTGAGTGTGTGTGTGTGTGAGTGTAGTGTGTGTGTGTAAGTGTAGTGTGTGTTTGTGTGTGAGTGAGTGTGTGAGAGTGTGAGTGTGTACCAGGATCACTCATTCACAGATGTTCTCATTGTCACGTCCGACTCAAATCGTGCGTTTGTTTGTTCTCCTGTATAAGAGCATGCACAATCAATTGGGGGAAACAGGACAAATAAAACAATTGATAAAGACAAGAAAAACAAACAGATACTTATCTGTGGTATGTTTAGTTTTCTGTCTGTCAACATACAGCATCTTAGTCTACAAACACTGTCACGTGACGATTTGAAGGCGGGAGCTGTGGTGGGAAACCCATCAGTCGCCTGGTGTGGACCAGGACGACCGCTAGTATGTACACACCTACGTGTTGAAAGACAGATTGTATAACCCCAGTTTCTTCAGTTTATGAAACTAAATTTTATTTCTAGATGAGAAGTAATGCAAGGACAGATTACCTAGGATACAGAATCATCACTGATGGTTTTCCCCAAATTATATTGTAGTCAAAGAAACATTGAACCGACTGCCACCACCCAGATATTCAACATTCACAGACTGAAAAAGAACAGACACATTCACTTTTATTTTACAGATATATTACACTACAACTCCAATGTATGCACAGTTTAGCTGCATGCTAGCAGACGAGTCTCCTAACATGAAGATAGACGCATAAGCGTATACACGTGTTTGTGCGTTGGCTACAAAATAGTTTTAGTTGTACAAATGTTTGCACCTTTGTTTACATCAGGGTGGGCAAAGTTGTTTGTTGCAGGCTGGTCTCACAGCTCTCACCTATGTGGCGACTCGGTAAAATACCAAGAGCCAGGCCACGTGACACCTAGTCATCATGGAATGGACAGCAATTGAGTAAATAACTGCCTTCAGTTACCGAATTTATTATTTAAAGCAAAAATGAGTTCATTCACAATAAAAATTTAAAACCAACCTTAACTTTGAAGACAGCCGCCCCCGATGCTGTCTAACGACTCCGTCAGCCGTGTTATTGGTTATCGTTGTACTTTCGTCGATTTCTACCTCTGTTGTACTTGATAAAGTAAATTTCAATGAAATCAACCTAGGTTAAACAAAAACATGACAACAAGTGCACTTCACATTTTGTCAGAAGGATCAGTCCAAAGACGTCTTCCGGCCGTAGTGTGTCCGCCCTGACATACAAGATAGTTTCAAGTATACACAGGTGTATCCACTGGTGAGGGACACACTTCCATGTACCTCGATGTATCTTAGAAATTAAAGCGAGTGCATTTCAAGTTTGTTCTTCGTTATATCTTAAATTCATATTATACTCTATAATCCCGCTTGTTGAAGCTATGAAGCCTTTAACGAATGATTTGGAGCTGTGGACCGAGGCAAAGATATTTTGAATCAAATTTTAGGAATTATCTTTGGCCTTAAGCAGACATTGAGGCTCGAAGGTAAGCCTTGCATTGTTCTTACCTGTACTCGACTAGCTCACACCTTATTGCAGGGGACAACTCGGCCCTCTAGTTGTCTTTTTTCAAAGTTCATTTTCCATAAAGATGTTTAGGCTCCGATTCTTATGTTATGTTCTTTCTCAAATGTACTCTCACATCTCTCATCCCTTGACATGAAGCGTTCACCCAACTGTCCCGGAAAATGTGAACTGCTTGATAAAATGTAAATATTTCAACCGTGCAATCGCCATCGTTTCAATCACGCGTGGTTGCTGTAATTAACGATGTAAACATGTATGTATTCATTAATGCAAGCCCGCAGCTGTGGGAGAGTTCAGAACAGATGAGGTAGCTTTACACACTTTGCTCACACCCAGTGTCACAGGTCTACTTCTATCACATCATTCTTATCTTTAAATACAATACATACAAACATAAAATGGCGGCTTACAGTTGTTTACAGTGTAAATTATCAGAAGAGCACGTGACGAAGTCCTAACAATACTGGTTTAGCCTGCAGATCACGAAAGAATAAAGTTTTTAAGCAATTTTCAGGGTGAAGGTGACAGAGTGGCCATTGTACGATGTGTTAATCCACATCCAGCTTCATCACCTGGATCCGAACCATACAGCATCGCAGTTGTCCCGAGTCACAGGCAAAAGCAAAAATGTCTTGTGCCTAGATTTTCAGAAAACTCAAGGCACACTTTAAATAATAAATAAATTACTTCTTTTACTTCGTGATTTGTGTTTACACCCGTATGACAAGAATAGAAGGCAAGCATTATTGCCACGTTTTAGTCTTCGCAATGACTTTATGCGTCCATGGATTGAAAGAAGTTCCATTCGAGAAAGTAATGGCGTGCTTTCCCTGTTACTCTCAATTAGAACTACTAAAAATATAATAAATAAATAAATTTCATAGGCATGATAGTAAATACTATCGTCATACAACAGATATTAATAAAAGCGGTTGTTGAGGTGGTAGTTGTGATAGTTGTAGACTTTGTCATCCTTCATTACATACTATCTTCAGACCTCGAAACAAGTCAAAGCCTTAAAACTTGATAGATATATATACACAAACTTAATCCTTTAAACCCGACAAGCATAGCAAACTAAAACCACTAAAACCAATTTGGCAACCAAGCAATACTTTTATAACAGTTATCACAGAAAACTTACTTTGATGTAGTTGATTCGTCATTTCTTTCTCGAACTCGTTATAATTGGGAAGCTATGGGGTATTTTTTTTTTCGTCTTGATTGTTTGTTTGTTCCTAGCTCTGTCCATTGTTAATACTTCAACAGATTCAAGAGATTCAGAATAAAGAGCACACCGTGCCTTAGAGTGAGCATGGTCTTTATGCGGAAAGAATATAAAGTACTTCAAAACTAGGTAAATAGGAAAAAGTCTTGACTACCTACCATGCCAGACTCATCTTCCGATCCGTATTTCTTTTAACTAAAATCCATCAAAATTAAACGCGGGATTAACTTCGCTGAGAAGCACCTTTAAGCTGTTTGTAGTCTGTTTCTGTGTCGAGAGTTTTCACACTCGACTGGCTACAAACTGAAGTCTCTTCTCTCCGCCCCGATATGCAAGAAAACAGCGAAAGGAACTCGGTCCGAAATCTCTGGCCGCTAAGACAATACAGGTAAAAGTTGATAGAACTGTTCAACACAAACACGAGGTTGAGAGCCTCTGAAATCAGGTTCAAATACTCCACATCCGCCATATTATGGAAAGATAAGAAAAAGGCATAGGTGAGGAGAAAGAAGCGCACGGGGGCCGTCAGCACGAAGAAGGCGACAGACAAGGTGATCAAGGTAACCGTCATGGAGGACGTCTTCTTCTCACGGTCTCTCACCTGTCCTGCCTGACCAGCGGCCAGTGTGTGGCGGGCACTCTTCACCGAGGCCACCACCTTCCACAGCAACACGACATTGGCGAAGAGGAGGATGGCGAAGGGACCGAAGGACACGATTGCCATATCAGCAAACGCCCAATATTTTCTGAAGAAAAAAAGGTATGTCTCAATCATAAGACAGTCACGTGAATAATAAATGCTTCTGTCAACATAGAACCCGTAGAGAATGTGACTGTACAGCAGACATACAACACCAACTATCACACATACAGTCACAATCGATGTTTTTCTCGTGCACAGTATGTTCACTCGATGAGGCCATATGACAGACGCTGCTCTCTGAGTCGTCATGGCAACCAGAAACCAGGAGGATGTGGCGCTGCACGCGTAGTTCAGGAATACGTTTAATTTGCATGTGAAATCGTTAATGTGGGAAAACACGAAGTTGAACTGGTGCCTGCACCACAGAAAGAACCCGAGGCCGAAGTACAAGAAGACTGTGTCTGAAATGGCCAGGGCCGTGAAGTAGATGGACATGGAGGACTGGTCCTTCATGCGGCGAAATATCACGATGACCATGACATTGCCAAACGTCCCCAGGATGAGTTCAATGGGAGAAACTATGTTTATCATCAAACTCCTTGTCTGGCTCAAAAATAGTGCCCGGCTGTCGGAAAGACTAACTGCTCCTTTCACGCCTTCTGTGATGTTAGCCATTGTTGTCTTGATGTTCTTTAATGCAAATTTATATCAGTAGCAACTTCGCGAACATTCAGACAGAGATTTTGGAAGACACGACCTTTTTCGACTTTTTCATGATTATTAGGCTCTGTGTGAAATCAAAATTACTTCAATATTTATATAATAGCTGGAAACTGTAAAATTCCTTCCCTAATAAAAGCTGAACCATTTGCTCCGTGCCTATTGTCTTTATTATTGGTGGTACACTTTTGTTTTCATCGTCGACCTTTAGATGGCCTGCGAGTGGATTGTCAGATGATCAGGAAGGTGAAATACTTGACATGAACAGCGATCACATGGTGACAGGTGCAGCCTCGTTCTGAGAATAAAAAGAAATAGTATGCTAAGGTCTTATCTAAACGAAAGACGAAATAACTGAGTCTGAAACGAGAAATTTAAGAAAGTGTGTCAGAAAAAAGAAAGGAATTAATTGTAAATAGAAATGTGATAGGTAATTGACCAGTAGATAATTCGATGGAAATAAAATGAAATGGCGGATAATGCAGATAGCAAGAAGAGATTAAATAATAATCTCAGAGTAACTGGAAGTAGACAGCATCTCAGACAGAGCATGAGTCAAAGGTAGACAACAATCTCAGGTACCCATAGGTAAATAATAATCTTAGATAGCAATCAGAGGCAGACAATGACCATGGTAAAGACCAACCAAAAACAGAAACCTCAGAAAGAAGATCACCCAGACACATACAATGATAACAGAGAGAAGAGTTACTAGAGGGAGACAACGCCCTCAGAATAAGATGTCGGGTACCTGACAAGGGAGAGAAGACGATGCTGGCGATGTCCTCGTCTTGTGGCTATTGATGAGCAGCTGAGGACTGTCTGAGTCAATGTTTTATACTCTCGGCTGTTTGCAGTCGGTCCACACACAGAAAAGTTCACGAGAAGAAGGAAACTAATTGTTTTTAATCGCTGTGTACTTACTTGACAGTACTCTCCCCTGCCGACGCACTTCTGAGTCTTCTTAAGCATTTAGAGAGATTTGTACACGAAACTCTAAGTCAAGACGATTTTTTTATTCATTTTTTATTATAATATAGGTTTAATAAATTAATAATATAATCCTAATGAGCATATTTATACGTGTATCAAAATAAAATATTTTATTGTTACAACCAATCTAGGGTTGCTGGAAATATCAAAGAGTTTGGGCGTGCTACCTTGACACATCCATTCACATTTTCTCAAAAAGGTTGAATTGTTGACTACCCTGGCAGCAAACGTGGTTTAATATTGACAAACATCGTGAATTTCCTTCCTGAGCATTTCTGTTCAAACTAAAAATATTGAAAGAAAACTAAAAGTTTTAAAGGCTCTGTCGTCATCAGACGGACAAACATGAAGATGAAAGGACTTTCCTCCATTTTCGACAAGAAATAGCAAATACCTCCCTTTTCCTCTTTTTTAATGTCTATTTTCTATGCAAACTGTCACAGACAGAATGGCTTTTGTCACTGAGGTTTAGTTTAATGTGTCAACATGTTGCAGGCTGCTGTGTGTGTTCACCTTTTAAATGAATTAGTCATTGTCGGGAATGTTCTCGGGCTTCTGACGGTCAGATGACTGCTGAGTCTGTTCAGAGGAAGACTTACAACAACGAAGCACTAAATGAACGCCGGTGTTCACTGTGGTCAAGTGAGCGCCTGTGAACATACAGACACGAGACAAGGACACAGTGAGCACTTGTATCATGAGCTACTTCTTTATTGGTGAAAGAATTGGTGGGGTGAACAAAATCTTTCGTTCATTTTTGTGGTTTTTTTGGTCCATTTCTTCCTTCTGGTGTTCATTTACTTTTTAAGTTAATAGTTCACTTTCTTTAATAAATGAACCGGGGTTGCAGATCGATACTTTTTAATAATTTTGTCTTAAGATGCTGTTAACCCTTTTCATGGTGTAAAAGATTCTGTGGGCTTGACCTGTGACCTCGCTGTTTCAAGGTCTGACCAGTCTCGTCACTACACGCCGATACGGAAAAGGTTTATACAGACCCTCCCTTCATCGTTCCCTCAGTGTACACAAACACCAGCACCAGGGTACCCCCAGGCCTCCCAACAACCTAATGGCAGTTGGTTGGAGGGAGCGTTGAGGGGACCTCAGGTCATGGTAGAAGGTAGCACCCAACCCTCTCAGTGTGATAAGAAACGACTCGTGTCTGACCTGTATCTGACCTCTTCTATTAGCTCGTCTTCAGGGTGGGCGAGACAGGGTCTCCAGTCATATCTACTGTCCTGGGCCGTTGCCAGTCACAGGTAAATCTGTATTGTTACTTCTGTGGCCTTAATGGTAACAAATGTGTGGTGCGTGTCGAACAAGGCGCCACCTACAGTCCTTGATAAGACAGGTACCCGTTAGTGCAGTAACACAGGTACCCGTTAGTGCAGATGGCGGCTACAGGTTGCCTGGAGACAGGTTATCCACCCACATGTGCAGGTGAAAATTCTCCACCATCAATACTTCACTACCTCCCATACAATAGTAATGGCAATTATTTCAAGTACACAGTGGCTGCCATTATTCTTTTACCACGTGACATCAGCTCTCGCCATTTAATGTCCCTGTCGTGACCATCACATGACCTGCCTGACTTACATAATGATTACGTTACAGAAATAATATCAGCATCTTCCATGTCTCAAATTTCAAACTAAAACATTTCGATTGGTCTCTGTCATTAAAAAATGACTTGTAATCCAACTCTTTATCTACAGGTGTCAAAATGTAACAGAAGTCTTTCTCTGGTTGTGTTTGTCTCTTTTTCTTCTCTCCTTTCTAATAAAATGTTTGTGTTCACTGAATTACTACCTAAATAATCTACACCGTAACAAAAGTAGTGAACAAGAAATGAACAGTTCTGTAATAAAACTCTCCTGCTACTCAGGGCCCAAACAGACCGAATACTGCATTTGACAGCACAGAGCATTAAACCAACTGTTCATACAACAACGACATAGAAAAAAATGTTCACATTCTAAAAATAGGAGGCCTTGTTAAAGTAGTAATATGACTGGACATGTCTGAACTAATTGAGCTACTTCATTAATTAACAAGTGCAGCGGTGCCCTGTTACATAGTATACATATATATGTGTGTGTGTGTCTGGGTGTGGACGTGGATGTGGACGTGGATGTGGACGTGGATATCTTCTATAGTATTGTGTACTAAGTTGATGCCTGGATTGTATGATTAAGGTATGTAGTGTGTAGGTATGCAGTGTATCTGTTGTGCGACATCATGCTCAGTGTGATGTACACGATGTTGTTGCTACTTCTGGTGTCTGTACTCGTGGTGATGTCCTCATCCCCGGTGTCCCCAGCTCAAGATGTGTTTCCCTTCATGCTGTGTCCACCATAGGGACGCTTGTCTTCCTGACAGCAGAAGGTTCCAGAGAAAACTTTTGTCGATTATCGAGCTTCTTCGCTTCGTTGACGATGTTCTTGCTCTAAATGGGAACATGAAAGTAAGAACATTATTCTGTTTGCAAACTACATTTGAGTTACATAATTATTCATCCTTCCGTCTGATTGGATCGTGCGGTTTTGTGGAGAGTGGATTTTGTTTGTTTGTTTGTTTCTTTCTTTCTTTCTTTTGTTTGTTTTGGGTTTTTTGTTGTTTTTTAAGGGGTGGGGGTAGTTGTGAGGGGCGGGTTCGATTCAGGGTGGGTAAGAGGATGAAGGCGATTGCTGAGGTTTCTGTTGCCGGTGTGTACCTGTCCTACCTGTTCTGAGACATCAGGTAGCGGTGTAGGGACTTTCACAGTCCACTAGGATTAAAGGCTCCCTCCTTTTATTTACCAAACTTTGTCCTGTGCAGACGAGACCTACAGGTGGTTAAGAAGAAATTTACGACTGTTTCACGAGGTAGTTGGAAAATGTGGCTTTGATGTTCGTTTCTTTCCTCCGCCGTGTAACTCGACAGTTTTACACCGGCTCTTCAGTGGACAGACTGAAGTAGCGAATACATCAAACTTGCCAAATGAAAGAAGTTTATTGGTATACAGCAAAGAACGAGCTGATTTACGGGTGGGCGAGACAACCGAAGGAGCAGGAACCCACGCACAAAATCACGAGGTCGGGAAGAAACAAGGGTCAGAGGGCAAAGGTACCCGTACCTTGAGGACACTGCGGTGGAAAGTGAGAGGAATAGGATTTGGGGGATAAACGGGGGGCGCAATCGCTCAGTGTCAGACTTGCTGGTGATAAGGTCGACATATAAACAGGTTTTATGTGGTAGTGTACATAAGGATGAGGTGTGTGTGTGTGTGTGTGCATGTGTGTGTGTGTGTAGATGTGTGTGTGTGTAGATGTGTGTGTGTGTAGATGTGTGTGTGTGTGTTGGTGTGCATGTGTGTGTGTGATTAAATTGAGAGAGAATTTAGAGATTTTTTAATCATCAACATCATCATCATCATTATCATCATCATCATCATAACAGCTCCTTACCCATTTATAGAAGGTTCCTGCCCCGGCGCTGGTTTGTCTCACGAGGAACTTGTTGCAGTGGCGGAGGAGTCTCTCTGCGCTCTCTCTCGTTTCGTGCTCCACGTCAATGATGTCAAAGGCCTTGATCCGCCGGATGATGCTCTCCCTTCCCTGCTTGCGCAGAAGGCTCTGAATGAACTCCCATTGCTACAAGAAACAGTGTCGGGTCAAGGTCACAAGGTCAAGTGAATAGCAATTCTATTTTTAGTACTGTTAGCATTGTTAGCCCCGAGATTTCGTTAATCTTTAAGGTAGTTGTGGACAAATGACATGGCATGACCTCCATGTTACCTGCGCGGTCCACTGACTGCTGTCAAAAGATTCATTATTGCTTCCATAGCTACCAGCGAGGCTATTAATTTTACTGTACTCCAGCCCCTGACATACGTACACCAGTCGTTAAAGACTATTTTCCGGCAGACTGTCGCCAAGACAACTGACCTCCAGCTGCTGCTCCTTCTCGCCCAGCAGGAGGAACGTGGCCTTCATGACCTCGTGCACCAGAGGTCGAGGTCGGTGGTAGCTGTAGATCTCGGAGACGGTCATGGGCTCGAGCTGCAGCACCTTGTGCATGTACAGCCTCAGGCGCCTCAGTTGCCGCCGGACATCCTCGGCTTCTTTCATGACGTCACTTCCGTACAACTCGAACGCCACGTGGGACTGCAAGGCCTGGCGAATCACCTCGTCCAGTCTGTCGGCGCTGCGGCTCTTGATGGCCTGTCTCAGGGCTGGTTGGAGACAAAAGCATCTTCATATAATCGGATATTTGTGTCGTTCTCTTTGATAATATTTTGTTCTGGTCACAGACTTGAGCTCCGTGTTGGTGTGCATGCTATGGCCATAGATGTCAGGTCCCTGTTTGTGTTTGTGTGTGTGTGTGTTTGTGTGTTTGTGTGTTTGTGTGTTTGTGTGTGTTTGTGTGTGTGCTGTTTTGTGCTTTTCTGACAATTTTTCTCCCTTTCCAGTTATTGTCTGATCTGCCTCGTGCTGTCTATTTTGTTTCTTTCTTTTTGACTTTTGAACTTGGGATCAGGATCCTAGGTTAGCTTATATTATTCTAAAAAGCACATAAAGAATGTAATATTGGAACATTTTACCCTCCCAAAAATTCAGAAAATGTTAATTTAGCTGATTTAGTTATAATTTTGAAGGGTACTATTAAAGACCTTGTATTTAAATTTCCTTTTCTCTTTCTCTCACAGTAACGATGGTTCATACATGTTCGATTCAGAATCTTATTATTTAACAATAACTGGATATTAACAACAAATGGTCATATTTCCATCTTCTGCTGCATGTATGGTTGAGTTTAAGTACTTAAATGTCGTTGTAACTTATTCTTCCATGTCAAAGGTCCTTTGTCAAATTGTCTCTTTTTCTCTCGCTCACTTCGTCTCTCTCTCTCTTTCCTGTGACACAAGAAGCGACAATGTTTGCTAGTTACCAGCTTCATGTAGTTGGTACAGTCTGTTCCTGGCCTTGGCCTTGTCCCCGAGGTCAGGCAGCTTGACCTTTTCAAAGTCCTGGATGGCCTTCTCCAGCCGCTCGATGTCATCCTGTCGGGCAGCGTCCACCAGCTTCCGGCGAGAGTCCGGCTCCTCTGTAGTCTACAGAATACAAGCATGGTGTTCACTGTTGTTAGCCTGGTGTTCACTTTGTCTCACATTAGCCCCGTGTCATCCCACATTAGCCCCGTGTCATCTCACATTAGCCCCGTGTCATCTCACATTAGCCCCGTGTCATCCCACATTAGCCCCGTGTCATCTCACATTAGCCCCGTGTCATCCCACATTAGCCCCGTGTCATCCCACATTAGCCTCGTGTACATCTTTATGAGACAGACCGCCCACAGACAAGCCTAAGTTGTACACCAGCACTCGCACTACGACCACAAGATATGAAACAACGCGTAAAAGGCAGGACATAAATAATTAGCTGTCTCATTAAGACGATGTAAACAGCGATAATAACGTACCCCCTTGTCGATGCTCATCAGTTTGTGGTTCCTGTGTTTCCCGTGGCTGTCCTCCCGTTTATAACCAGAACACTCGTCGTTGCCCTCCGGTTCTTCTCTTCCGGAGCTGAGGAGATAGTTGGCGACATTCTTGCGAGGACCTTTCGCCCCCTTTGGCTTCGCGTTGACCTCGAGCGCGTACTCCGGGTCACGCGCATGCTCCGGAACCCTGACCGCAATGGTGACGTCATCGTCAGTCTGCTCAACGTTGACGTTGGACGCGAGGTCGGACGCCGCCTGCTCTCGGTGCAAGAGGTTCGCCTCGAGGTCCAGCTCCTCCGTGCACTTGAAATGGAACTTGGCTGTCTCTCCGGGGTTCACAACCACAAGGCCATTCTTCTGCGAGGGATTGACAAGTCCTACTTCTTCGGCGGCCTTGCCCACCCCGAACCCTATCGCCGGGTTACTCGGGTAGGGGCGAGTGTCCTCAGGGACCTGGTCACATTCCAGACGAAAGGAGCAAATGTGGTGGCGAGAGTCCGTCACGCCCGTCACCTTGATTTTGTAGATACCTGCTACTGGGAATCGAATTCGAAGACATTTTTTTCTCTCGTCTCCAAAGCGAATAACGTATTTGTCCAACTGCAAAGCTGACCTCAACTTGTGCTCAGAGCTTCTGTCATCGAAGTACAGGGAATAATCCAGGGCAGCATCGAGATACTCGGAGTGGCCCAGTGAAATGTCACATCTCCCTGATGACATTGCAAGACAGTTCAAGATGACAAAAAAAAGTAGGACATACAAGGTATACAGGCTTTCCTGCCTTAGATGGTCAATCACAGCTGAAGCAGTTGAAATAATTCACCAACAACATACATGGTGTGCTAAGTATAAACACTGACTTGCTTTGCATATATTTTTAGAAAAACTTTGAAAATACTGTTATATGTATTTTTATGTATTAAATATGACAGACAAAAAGACTTTATATACTCTTTTGTTATTGAACAATGGACAATTGCTTTGACTGCCTGTAACTCTGACCGTTGTGGGACTTCAAGATGGCTGCGTGCTGGGAGGTGAGCGTCAGTCCACAGCCAAAGTAGTACTTGGTGAACTGTGGCACATTGACAAACTTGGACAGCTCCCAGGGTTGTTTCAGCAGCTGCCACTCAGGCTTTGATGCCAAGCAAAAGTAAACAAATTGTTCTGGATCTGTCAGGAACCAGAACTCGTCTGTGGTGTAAATTTTTTTCCCTGAGGAGACCCGCTCCCTGCACAAGTAAATGTAGGAGTTACCTCCCTCAAAAACAACAATGTACTTGTTTGCTTTTTCCGCCTTTTTCCCCAACTTCTTCAACACCATTTAGATAAGGGGACGAAACTGGTGGAGGTTGGACAGGACAGAGCATCAGTAAGTAGTCTCAAGTCTCATGTAATTTGCTACTAGAAACTGGGTCTAACACCGTGACGAAAGGTGACAGCAGACACCACGTGACACCAAGTGACAACACGTGACAACACGTGACAACACGTGACACAGCGTGACACCATGTGACAACACTTACGCCTCTCTTAATGATTGGCCGTTCTCCTCCACTTTGGTCCAGCCACCCGGCTGGAAGCCCTTGAGCTCCACGGCTGCCCAGTACGGGTGCACGAGGCGCCAGGTGCCGTCCACCCACACGGCGTTCCACAGAGAGTGCAGCCCCACCATCCCCTGCTGCCCCACCTCGTACCCGGCGGCCTTCGCCACCCCGCGGACCACCACACAGGGTAGACCAGCCGCCCTGCAAACCGCACTTTGACATTTGAGGAGGGCTGATAGGGACTCGTTCACACGCTTAGAAACATTACAGAGAATAGCATTCACTGATGGAAGGCATTTTCATTCTTCAACACATTCTTTTCATTCACTCTTTTTACTTCCTTTTCATCTTCCTGATACATGTCTGATAGTGTGAGCTGGTCTTCTTTTTACCAATGGCCCAAGGAAAGCAGGTTTGCTAACAACCGGGGCTGGTACCCAAAGGTTTGTCCTTATTTTATAGACCCGACACAAAGCTCTGTGTATTGTGAAAGTTTTAACAAAAATTTAGTTTACTGCTCCCTAAGGACAGTTATACCTGACAAAGTAAAACTATTTATCGTTTTTCCATAAATTTTGTAAATAAATATTTCTTCCATTTTTAGATATCATGTCGGGGGCAAAATGAAATCTTCGCTATCTAATGGTGAAGATTTACCTGCAGAGTAAAGCGAAGAAGCCAGTGTAAGTACCCTCGCCCTGTTGAATTAATTTCATGTAGCCCTCTGGTGAGTAAGCGTTCTTCACTTTGGGGAATCTCATTATTTCTATTTGCTGAGCAGACAGCCATGCAAAGATGGCCCTGACCTTCTGTAAATCACTGACCACACCTTCCATCAAGTAGTCGATGAGAGCGCTGTAGCTGGAGTTCAAAGACTCCGGTGCCTGCAGAGCAAATAAGTTTTGAAGAAATAAATAGACGAATCAATCAATTTAATTAAAATATACTGTGTAATGAAGTTGTTTTCAAATTATTGTCTCCTGCTCCATCCTGCCAAATCCCGTTGAGCTGTCGTGCTGGCTGCTGATGTCCTCGTCTCTGGTCGCTGGACTCGTGGCTTCCTGGACCCCAGCATCCGCTGCTGATGTCTTAATGCGGTTTACTTCGGACTTGTGTACTTATCATGTTCATTTAAATGATTATACTTTCCGCCTGTGGTGTTTTCATCATGAAAATTCTACAAAAGCAAATGTAAACATTTTGTTTTCACCTCCTGAGCTCTGGTGTCAAGTGCCTGAAAGAAGACGTGGGTGTAGATCTCCTCCTTCCGAGTTAGTGGCGGGCTGGGTGGAGGGTACCCGGGTTCTGTGTCCGGCACATCGATCTGTCATATTAGCCGACAAGTTGGAAGTAATACATACTGATTTCGTTATAACCTGGTATGCATGAAGGACAGAAAAACAAGCAAGCAGACAATCGTTCTGTCATGAATATCTACTCTCGTGCTAACAGAGGAGAAGAAAGTCAGTCAGGTGATGTACAGCAGAGACTGAGATTGAGGCTGATAGAGAGAAAGGGATGTTTGAATGCAGCCAGACCGCCGGCAAGCCAGAACACACCGGCTCGATGGGAGGATCGTTGCTGAGTGCGGACCCCATGACGTTACGTCACGCCACGTGTTGCACGTGCAAGCAGGTCATTCAATGGCGAGGTCAAGGCTATAGTGTCTTGTTGTCATCTCTGATGTGATCTCCTAGTGCGTCCTCCTCTAGCTGTCGTCTAGGAAACACGGCAACATCGAAAACACATCATGATTTGTCTAAACCATGGAATCATTAGACTAGAATACCTCAGTGTGTGAACGTTTATCAATAATTACCTTTGCATATACAAAGAAAATCTCTAAACAGCCAAAAGGTCTTGAACTGGAATAGTCACTCAGAGAAATAGATATTTTTCAGCAGCTGAACATTTCTTGCATCTTTCACTTTCGAAAAAGTTATTGACACTGGGGTGGTGAGCTGCTGGTGGTATGATGGAGGTGATGCAGTGCCAGATGCTGTTAGTAGCCATGGTGTACATAGGAGTGGGGACAGACGAGAGAGAACTGCTAATTAGTGAGACAACAAAACTCAGTTTTCCCCTGAGACAAGGTACGGGTGAGACAGAATCCGC
Organism: Pomacea maculata; assembly: GCA_004794325.1. Classification (NCBI taxonomy): domain Eukaryota; kingdom Metazoa; phylum Mollusca; class Gastropoda; order Architaenioglossa; family Ampullariidae; genus Pomacea; species Pomacea maculata. The sequence continues at coordinate 38,969 of SRHC01002889.1, forward strand.
TTACTGTGTAGACGGGGGTATCCCACAGGCACGAACAGGCAGGTGATCAGCGAAGTTCACATAAACTGTTCACATTGATAGGTTCACATACACTAAGTTCACATACGTTAAACCACAAAAATTTGCCAACCAGTGATTCTCACGACAAAGTTTGGAAATAATCTCCGAAGCACGAAACACAATCCAGCTCAAACTTCCCGAGTCTGAAATATAGCCCCTCTCAGAAACAGTGCAGTATTTTGTTTTCTTTTTCTTTTTTCCACCTCTGACATCTACAGATTATGTTCGAGTCCATTAGCAGGCCGTGGCTAACACTCAAAGCTGTTGGACTTGGATACAACTGCAGGACATTGTATCCAACCTGCGACAGTCTTCCACTGGCATCTGGTTTCCGTCAGTAGAGTGAACATGGGGCTGGAGCTCCCGAGTATAAGGTCCCAATCACGAATTTTGTTGACCCCAGGACCTATCTACGGGGAAGTGGTGGCTCATTAAGCAAACAACTGATTGAGTCGGGTGGAGGGTCAGGAGTTAAAATACTGGTGGCGGTAAATCAGACAGCACTCTATCAACAGCCTCTCATTGCAAGTCTGATTACATATTTACACTTTAAACAACTGTTTACTGCTTCGTCAGTCAAGTGGGATCAAGATTTCAAGGAAACTGTTCACTTGAAGATTCTTCCTGAAACAAGTATGCGGCTTACATATTGCTTCATGTCAGAGAGGACTGAAGTGGCAACAAGTCCAAGCACTTCAACACGATATCTAAACAAGCTGTTTATAATGTTACAATGTGAATACCTGTTTATTTATTTGTTTGTTTGTTTTGGACATGAAGTGAGATTAGTCTTGTAGTCATTTATAGCGTGGTTGTAAACTTCATACAGTGAAGAGAAACATTTTCTATCAAAGTTTGCTTCTTAATTAATTTATATTAATCAAGTGATTAATTTTTAATTATTTGTAATTTACTAATGTTGTGACTAAGGTGTTAAACTGCGGCCGTAAAGAAATCTTTGTAATCCACAATGTTTCACTTTACTTTGTATCACCGACTTGTATTAACGTGTCCGTGCTTTGGACAGGTGTGTGAGTGCGTGACCTTTGATGTCTGACATTAAAATACAGGTGACGTCATTACAACGTCATAAACTACGTCAGTCTTCGTCCTCACGTCACGATCGGTTTCTACTTGTGAAGAGGACAGAACGACAATGGCGATAACAAGCAAGTGAGTAGCAATCGAGTTGCAATCAATTGAGTAACAATTAATTGAGTAGCAATCGAGTGAGTAACAATCAAACGAGTAGCAGTCAAGTGAGTAGCAATCAAGCGAGTAGCAGTCAAGTGAGTAGTAGTCAAGTGAGTAGCAGTCAAGTGAGTAACATAAACATTGTGGACTGGAGGTGTATGGCCGCCACACAGTGCAGTAGTACAGACTGCGGTAAGTAGTGTTTACTGTCCTGTCTCACAATGCCACAACATTTGTTGTTGTTTCCTCAAATGGAGAAGACGGTAGACACACTTCACACGGTCATTGTACTCACGAGGTGCTGTGGTGTTTGTAGTACTCTTTATAGTAACTGTAATTGTATCCAAGTTTGCTGTTCCGTGGCTTTGTTCAAAAGTGTGTTCTCTGTTCTCATTGGTTCCCGACAACAAAACTTCCTTTCGTTTAAAAAAAAAAGCGCCACAGTCCGTCTGTGCTGCAAGTGTTGTAGTTCTTCATTTTCCACAGTCAGTTAATCCGGATGTAAAATGGTTTTCTTTACCCAATGTTTATTTTTTAATTATTTTTATTTCGTTCCTTCACAATTTCTCTTCTTTACAATAAGTAAGGGATTATTATCCTCTTATCTCCTGTCTATGAGATTTTCTGGACATAAAACCACTGACTGCACGGAAGTCGCTCCTGACCCCCTACCCCACGTGACACCAGGATGCCGTACTCGCCACACCCAAGCTTTACAGGGTGGTCTCATTAAGCCATGTGACAATGCACCTTTGTCTTAGTCCATTCCCCAAGGCACCTTGGAGGAGAAGGTGGACACCCAAGTGGCCAGAAGGTAAGACTGGCTTCAAACAAAGGAGTGGACAAGGACCTGTTCCCCACCCTGTCACACCTGTCAGCCGCTGTGTCCACTTTCTCCTTGCAATGACCAGTACTGTCCGACAACAACAATCAGTTGCTACTTGTAAAGAGATTGACAAATATGAGGACGATGACGATGACGACATCGATTATGATGAAAGATGTTCAATAAAACCTGTTCAGTGCCAGTTATGGCCGTCTCCAAACTGGCTCGTTGTAGCAGTGCCAGCAGAAAAAACTAAATCTGTTATTCTCATTTCTTATTGATTACTGACCATCGTCTAATAACGATTTGTGTTAATCTGTTCTCAGGTGTAAACAAATCCTGTCCAGAAGAATTATTGATCCTGATAGAAATTCCGACATTCGAATTTTTTATCCTTCTGCGCACGCATAACATGCTTTTATTTGGGTAAGTAAACATGTTTATTGTTTGCTTGATTATTCTGGTTTTGCTTGTATTCAATGAAGGTACTAGTCCTCAGTGTCATCGTTAGGGACATACCCGTCATGCAAACAGCAGGTATTTTAAAAACACTACAGGGTACTGGTGACACGTGTTATTGTCTTTCAAGCTGAAATATTGAAGTAAAGAAGACTCGCCCTCTGTATCATCCTCTCAGTCCTAGGGACCTACATCGCCCTTTACACGTGTCTGTGAATGCTTTCCCGGTCAGTTGAAAACATAACTATGTCGAAGATTAAAAGTACGACTATTATAAATAAAACTGATACCTCAAACTAATCATTTTCTTTGCTGTTGTTGTTTACAGCCTCGGAAGGTGGTTTTTTTACCGCCGCAAATCAAATATCTTCAGAGGCCGTGCTTTTTTATTGGCTGCCTTGGTTCTGGTTATCTTCCTTGTCAACAGACTTCCGCTTCCGATTTACCGATTTTTCTCTTCCCTTACCTTGCTGCGTGAGTAAAGCAATGATATTATTGTAGTTCATGTGTCTTTGAAGTAAGCCTGGGCTGTACCACGTGCAGGTTCATATTGAATATTCTACGACTAACGAACAGCTCTCCAGCGAACCGCCGCCATATTGTTGAACAATACTTTTTTACAAATGCATTCATCAGTCATTTCATCAGGGGTTGCCATGTAATCTGTGTAATCCAGACAGTCAGCCGGTCAGCCAGTCAGCCAGTAAGGTATTTTGTTTCCTGTCCGTATACTCTTTTCATGAAGCTTGTTTCAGCGCTGTTTTCTGTCCGCTATCAAGGATGCAGGTATCAGCTCGTTCAAGACGATTTCTTCAACAACATGCCGATTCCCGAGGACCCACTGCTGTTGCCCTTCCCTGAGTTCAACATGTCGAGCCTTCCAAAAGAGGGCGACGCCATGATGCAGAAAAGAATTCATCAGATCTTTATGTCAGAGCAGATACCTATCGTCTATGAGTCAACAATCAAGTGAGCATCTTTCCCACAAACACTTTTGAAGCTGTTTTTTTTTGTCTTTGTTCAAACTCTCTGATGGTGTGAACAGCTTTTAGCAACAGCGTCTCTCTATGTTGCTGACGACATGTCTCCCGTGTGTTTACCATGATGTTGTTGTGGTGGTTGTGCTATGTTGCTTTGTTTTTGTTTGGAAACAATATTCAGACCGTGGACGAGGAAGAGTTTACCTAGGTTTCCTGCCACTAATCGACTACCATTAAGCACAGTGCCATAGACTGAAAGACAAGAAGTAATCTCAGAGAAAGCGGATAGCCGAGTGGTTAGAAGTCTGGAGTCCGAAACCGAGAGGAGGGCCGGTTCGATACCCTTGTAGTGCAGCAAACTGTGTCTTAATGTGCGTCTCACTGCAAGCTCGATATGTTCAGCCCTCTTCCTCCGGTCTTTACTCGAAAGAACAAGGATGTAGGTCTAGCATACCCCTCCATTGCCACATCTTTTCCAGATCATGGATGGTGCACCACCCGGACTGGGAGTACAGGTTGTGGACACCTCAGCGACTGGAAGAGCTGCTGCAAGTCAAGTACCCACATTTCGTCGATACCATCAACCTTTATGTCCTGGACAGCCAGAGGGCCAGTCTCCTGCGCTTCCTGGTGCTGCTGGAGTTCGGCGGCCTCTTCCTGGAGCTGAACATGCACAGCCTGCGCTCCCTCAATCCCCTCACCTACCAGTCCTCCTGCTTCCTTGTCATGGAACCTTACGAGACCTCCGTGTCTGATGCCACTTTCTTCGGGATGTTCAGCGACCACTTCATCGGCTGCAGAGCCCACCATCCTTATCTGAAAGCTTTGCTGGTGAAGTTGCAGTACCTGCGGTACTTTGAGAGTTTCGACAGACCCATCGCCTACTACATGCACTTCGTGTACACCATGTACGCTGGAGCGCACGTCACCTTCAGTCCCACGCACCCCAATTACGTCCTCCTGATGACCCCTTACCCCGTGTTTCCCTTCTCTGACCCCACCAGGCACGAAGCCCTGTACCGGACATGCGCAGATAACTACATCTATTTGTCTCCCTCACACAAGCGGGTGTGTCAGCATCTCAAGAGGCAGAAGCCACTCGAACAGCGGCTGGCATCAGCCTTTGCTTTGCGTCAGCCATGCCCCCTCTTAAGAGTCAACCGACTTTGGGCTGTTCCTTCCATGCACATCCGGGCTATTGTACCCAAGATCAACATGACATTTCGTATTCGAGGTCCCAACGACTACATCTAGGACTACTCGCTTATCTACAGTTGCTAGCTTCACCAGCTGGCAACAATGGGAAATAGGCAGAGACAGAAGGGATGGGTGATCAAGTGTTGGTGAGGGGAGGGATGCTCGGTTGTGAGAGTGACAAGTAAACTAGAAGAAAAAGTGTGTTTGATTTTCAATGTTTCTTTTTTTCTGTAGAATAAGGTAGTCGTATTAGTTCACTGGGGCGTGGCCACTCCGCTTCTATTTCTTTGAAATGATATTAATTAAAATCATATCAATATATCATTTAATAGTAGTAATCTTAGTGTCAGGAAACCTTGTCAGTTGTGTTTAAAAGGCAACATTTAAACAAAATGTATTTAAATACATTTATTTCATTTTATCCTTGTATTTAAAATAAATAATATTTTCTTACTACAAATGGGTCTAACCCCGTAAAAGTGGAAACGTTTTCGTGAGACCAGTTACAATGATTGATGGAAAAAAATATAAGTACATTTTTATCAATCTTTGAAAAAAAATTAACAACAATCTTAACAATGGGCTGAAGTGCTTTTGTAATGTCTGCTTATTTTAAATACAGTGTTGTCGATCTTAGGAGTTGATATCTTCCCTCTGTACACTTTGTTTGTGCTCCGGCTAATGTTTCTTCGTTAGTGCTTAATAAATAAACTAGTCAATCCTTTTCGTTTGTATAAACACAGACCACACAAAAAACACATCTTTGTCTCATACATTTACAAACATGTCAGATGTTGATCATGCATGCGCGCGCACACACACAACAGAACATCAGCCCTTCCTTAAACACATGCACGCACATGCACTGCCATAAACAAAGTAATTGTGAGAATACAACATAACACAGCATAATGCTACAAGTCTTTGTGCCTCGTTGACAATAAAGTATAATACACCATAATTCTACAAGTCTTAGTACCTGTTGTTGACAAGCCCAGGCTGCCCTTCAGATCCGACATTTAACGTCTAAGGGACGCTATCATGTTCTTTACTGACGCAGTTACTTCCCTTACCTTTTATGTGAATTTTACGTATTTATGGACCATACGAGGCGCAGGCTTCATACGAAACAAACAGACAACTAACTATGCAAGATAAAGCTCAGAAGAAAGACACTGAGGGACTCTGTTGATATACAATATTTTGACATGGAGCATTTAAACATGAGTGCTGCTCCTCTATTCTACCCGCGCTACCCTTGCTGTAGGTAACAACACGAGAAAACACGCCAACGATTGATAATTTAGCTAAATAAGGGTTATGAAACAAAGTCTTGTGCTTTATTGCTGTTATGGTTATGTAAACCCTAATACTTCGCCTTTAGTCGACTTTTAGTCAACCTGCCGCTTGTGTCCACCCTGAATACAAGACAGCAAGTACCATAGCGAGCCCCCCAGGAGCAAAATAGAAAGAAAAAAAAAATAGGGCGAATTTCTGGTTGCTGGTGTTCCGACCAACAAACATTAAGCAATTATAAGAATAAACAACTGTGTTGGACTGAGTGGGTCGACTTCCACGACTGCAAAGACCGACAAAAGAGATGTAGTGGGGATAAATACAAACAATAGTATTAATAATTAGCAACTTATACACTGTCTTTTTGTTATTTATTCGTCCTTTGTTCCGGCAAGTATACATTAATTTAACCTTACATACATTAAAACTACTTACAGATTCTAAAGCAAGATTTTCTGTCACAAACGAGGCCTAACGTAGCTCGACGCATGTCACGTGGGATACAGACAGCTCCACTCATGTCGCACGTGACAGAGATCTCTCGATTTGTGTCACACATCAGCGAGATGCAGCCAGCTTCTCTTGTTTCTTCTTCTCTTGCACAATGTTACGGCTCTGAAAACCCACAACACATTATTGCTGCGGTTTATACTACTGACTACAGGAATGATTTCGATCACATGACTGGTATGAGTTGTACACGACACATTACTGGCATCAAATTTAAATTACACCATTCTGGAAAATGTGTCATTATACATCAATTCCATGAGTTTTATACAGCACATGAAATTACAGTTCACACTACACGATGGATCCTAGGACAACTCACCACAAGTCACCTGCACCTCTGTGAGCGGTATTAAAGGTCTAGTAGAGTTTTTTTGTTTCTTTTTTTTTTTTACTACGTGGTTAAATGTAGTGTATGATACTATTTCTAAAACTCTGGTCGAAAATCTCGCTTCTGATGTCAAGATACACGACAAGATACAAACATCAGGTCACAGTCATGACATCACAAATATAATTAATTATTATACGGCCCTTAGTCTATCACTGAATAAGGCCTGTACAGCGTAGACTAATCTTTGTCCAACCTTGTACAACCATCAACCTTGTTGATTTGTTCCTGTACATTGTGAAGTTATTTATAGAGATGTACATAAAGAACAGATGGGAGGATATTCACCAAGATAAGTGGAAACAGTATCTTGCACTGAGCTTTACCAAGTGTTAGAGAAAACGTTTTCTCCACTGGACCTTTAAACAAGTACATGTAGAAGGGTTGACGAGTCAGTGCCCTGTGTCTTACCCAGACATAGAAAGTTCCAGCTCCGGCACTCGACAGGCGCGCGTCAGGCTCTGGGCATGCGCTCAGGTTCCCTTCCGCTTTCTGCATTCTGGGGACCTTGAGGTGGTCGAAGTCGAATTGCTTGACACGACGAATAAGGCTTTCCTTCCCCTGTTTCCTTAGCAGTGACTGGATGAACTCCCATCGCTGGAAGCAAGTGCGTTATTTTAAAGTTAGTAAAAGCGAGGCATCCTGAGAATCTGCCCCCTACTTTTTGCACGCACTCGTGTCTGGGCAATGAGTGCAGGAAGTGCAGGTACCCTTAGACTAGCGTGGTATGCGTGACTAAGGCCCAGCGTGGCATGCGTATATTTCAGCTTCCTACAGGGAGATAAAGCAGTTTAATCATGCCAAAGGAAGGATTGGGTTTAGATATACCTACAGACACAGAATTGCAATGTTGTAAGGAGGAGACAGGACAGCTCGCGGTCAAGACACAACAGACAGAAGAGCTCAGCCTCTGATGTTTCTGCTCACCTTGAGGTTCCGCTCGTTCTCGCCCAGCAGGAGGTAGGTCACCGCCATGATGCTGTGTACTATAGGTTGTGGCCGACTGTAACTGAGGATCTCGGACACTGTGGACTGCTTCAGCTTGAGGATTCTCAGCAGGCGGGCCCGCACCAACCGACTTCTTAGATTGTCGGCCTTCATCAGCAGGTTCTTGTCCAGTCGAAACTTCACACGTGACTTCATCGCGCGCTCCAACGCAGCGTCCAGCTCCTCAAGGTCTTGGCTTGCCATGGCCTTCCGCAGCTCTGGATACACAAGCAAAGTGTTAAAAGCATTTCGGACTTGTTTATTTGAATTTGTCGGTTAGTCTGTTTGTAGTGGTGTACCATATGACAAGAGCAGACGGCTACCCGGGTGTCAAAATGGTGGGCGAGTGGGGTCAAAAGTCTTGTTACCTTTTTGTAAATGCTGAATTAAACATGTGTACGATCCCTGTTATTTGAAAATTTTTAATTGTATTTCAATACACATCATTTTATCTCAGATTATTTGTAATAATCATTCATGATCGGCGCAGTCCCTTGTCTTTGACAAAGCCACCCAGTATTTTCACTGATGATCAAAGGGGGCAGTTTGCTTCGCGAACCATTGGAGCCCAAAACACCTGTCGGTCGGTCGGTTAGTTGTACAAGTATATAAAAATATACAAACACATAAATCCCTAGAAAATAAAGAAATAAGGAAACTAAGAAAGATAAAAGTCCAAAACATCTCTCTTTAAACATCGAAACATACCCTGTTCATGAAGAGAGACAAGCTTCGCCTTGGCCTTCTCCAGGTCGCCATTGTCGGGGAGACCAGCTTCTTCAAACTTGATGACCGCGTTCTCTAGAGACTCGATGTCATTCTTCTCTGTGGCAGCCACCAGCTCCTCTCTGATCTTTTGCTTCTCGTTAGTCTAACGATCATTAATAAAACCACTTTATATTTTACAAACAAACTGACATTTACTATACAATAAATACTATGTCAACAAATGTCTATTGGTTTACTTACAGATATTTAAGATGACCTTATCGCTTTTTATAAACTGCTAGGGGATCTTTTTTCTCATTTTTGTCTACCATCTTTTTCTTTTGAGGGGGAGGTATAGGTACATGAGATGGGCACTCACACAGAGCTAGCCATGGAAAGCGAGGTTCTTAACAATTCATTCACTAATTACTAGAAGAGGTCAGGAGATGACATCTACCTTCACACATTTCTTTTCTAACAAACTAGTTCTCGCATGTTCTCTTTCTCTCCCTGCTGTTAACGAAGTTTAATTAACTTTCTACAATAATTGCTTCCTCAAAAAAACCGAGTTCAAGATAATCTTTAATATTTATCCCACCCCAGGAGAAGGCTGGATTATTTTTTCTGTTAAGTATATGAGATAATTTTTGTCGTCTGCTTGTATCTAGGACACAAGCTGTTCTTCAAATAACATTTTCTGAGTCCTTTTACTTTTCTGTTCACATTTTGATGTGATCTCGCAGAGCTCTGCAATCCTATCCACTGAGCCACAACTCGCATGCATCAGAACTGACCTCTTTCTTCTCCAGCTCCTGTTTGTCGTGGGTCAGCAGGTAGTTGACGACGTTTTCAAAGTTTTGGCGAGATCCTGCCGGCCTCGTGTTGACCTGCAGGGCATACTCGGGGTTGTGCGCGTGCTGGGGCACAGTGACCTCGATGGTCACGTTGCCGTCGTCGTGGTTCTGTGTGACGTATGACGTCAGCTCGGACGCCGCCATGTCCTTGTGCACGAGCATCGCTTGAATCTCCACCTTCTCTTTGCAGTCGAACTGGAACTTTACTTTTTCAGATTGCTTGACCACCATGACCCCTTTGACCTGCGACGGCTTGGACAAACCAGCTCCTTCGGCCTTTCGACCAAAGCCGAAGCCAATGGGAGGGTTGATGGGAAACGGCTGAACCTGTTTGAGGACGGCGTCGCACTCCAGTCGAATGTCACACAGGTCAAAGGAGGTGTAACTCGAGCTTCCTGACACTGTCACCTTGTAGATGCCCACCACGGGGAAACGTATCTTCAGGGTCTTCTGGTCATCTAGCTTCACCACGTACCTGTCCAGCTGCAGTTCTTTGGGGATCTGCTCCATGGAGGCCTTTTCATTGAAGAAGAGCGAATAATCCACAGTGGCACTGCTGTCGCTATCGTGGCGAAATTTAATGTTGACCTCCCCTGAAACAAAAGCTGACTTCATGACAGGTGTTTCTCTTTTTGAATGGAATGATAAAATAATTTGCAAGGAAACTGGTAAACTCTTCCACTATTCATACAATCCAGATGCGATCTCCATTCTCTTTGAAAATGAAGATGAGCTCTGTCCTCGGACTGACGATGATGGATTCTGTAGGAGCTTCACCCAGTATTTTTAACCACACACGATAAAGATAAAAAAATCTTATTGATTTTCTTAGACCTTTAATTGTAGATCAAGTTTTAAAATTATCAGAATGTATTTACAGTAATATTGTGAGTTAAAATTTGCAATGTCCTTTTTTCAGAAAAGCAGCACGCTTTCAAAGCAGTGGGCATGGACCGCAAAAGCTAACCTTTTTCAGATTTCAAAATCGCAGCATGTTTGGACACCAGCTTGAACCCACTGTCGTGGTAACGTCTAGTGAAGTAAGGGACATTTACAAAGGTATATACGGTCCATGGATTTTGCAGCAGCTGCCACTGGGGTCTTTCTTCCAGGCAGTGGTACATCATTTTCTCTGGGTCAGTAAAGAACCAAAACTCCTCCAGGTGGTACACCTTTTGTCCTCCGGATGCCTTTTCCCTGCAGAAGAGTATGTTGCGAAGAAAAACAAAATTGAAAACGATTCTTTGTTTACTCGAGAAAATAAATACCCATAAGTATCTTTCGATACAAAAAGACAGGTTCTGCTTCAGATTCCCCATTTAGTTCGTATTTTACATGTTCTTGTGTATTTTGACAAATATTTTTAACATAGGTAAGGTTTTGGGTTCCACCTTTGTCTGACAGCCTGTCCACCTTCTTCCACCTTGGTCCAGGTCCCCGTGTTGAAGCCACTCACGCCCTCTAGTGCCCAGTAAGGGTGCACAAACCGCCACGACCCGTCCACATACACAGCGTTCCAGGTGCCACGAAGGTTGGACACGTCCTGCTGCCCCACCTCGTAAGTAACTGGTTTGCAAGGGCCCCTGAGGACAACACAGGGAATCCCTGCCGCCCTGTGACCAATGAAGTTTGGTGAAGTAACATCAAATTTAATCCATTCATGAAATTAATGTCATTTGACATAAAATTGTTGAATTAGAGCAGCTTACTCTTCTTGATAACTGTCATGTAGGTAATAATAATGTTAGTTAATGAGTATCATTGCAAAAACATTTACCTGCACAACAAAGCGAAAAAATATGAGTGGTGTCCATCTTCCTGCTTAATAAGCTTCATGTAGCCATCCGGTGAATGGCCATCCTTGACATGAGGATATTTCATATCATATATTTTCTGTGCTGACATCCAAGCAAAAATGGACCTGACTTTGTCGATGTCTGACTTCGTATTTCTCATCAAATACTCTATCAACGTTGAGTAGCTGGAGTTGAGACTCCTCGGTGCCTGTAGATAGAGATGTTGTCCATGAAATAAATAAGTACCTAGGTCAAACTATTTCAAGTTATTTTGGATCAAAGATAAGGTAAATAAATCTAGATTGATGGTATCTTCAGTTACGATACTGTTTACTATACATATAGAGGGCCCTGTGCTGCAGAAATGTGCATGTCTATAGAGTAATGTCCATGTTTGTGTAATAACTCCCATATCTTTAAAGTTTTTTACATTTTTGTGTTTCTCTGCCACTCACCTGTTTGGCATATTCATCAATTTGTTGATTGTTTTCTTTCACAAACACTTCTTTCTTGCTTTTGGATGGAGGGAACGGGGGAGGGTAACCATCCTCTGTATCGGGCACTTTGATCTGTTTCAAAACAAATCGTTGTTAGAAAGTTCTGAATCGTTACACCCTA